>CM042567.1:10992500-11062500 GCA_023630585.1 Cranoglanis bouderius | reverse complement strand
CTATCTGGCAGTCCTTGGGTTTGACCTCTCAAACATACGGTACATTGTAACCTATAAACATGAAATGATCTAAAATCAGCTCTTATTATCATGCATAAAAAAAAAATCAGTTGTGCCTCTTGGTACAGTGCATAACTTTTTAACAGTTGCCCTCCTTTAATGTTTTTCCACCCAATTTTAGCACTAAGTAGTCTCACATTTCCTTGAACTCTTGGTCATTAACAAGCAAAGCTGCTGCCTAACCCTGGTCCGGAAGGACTGATTCTGTCAGATACAGTTGCAGACACAGGGCCCTGCTTACACGATGCTGGTGCTCAGATCACGTTTCCTTCTGTTAGCCCAGCTTAAGCACTAAAAAAAAAAGCTGAGTGAACACCCCTTCTAATGAGTGTGCATTTGGCAGCCGACCACCTGCTTGGGCTCTTCATGGGCAAAACACCTTTTGTTCCCAAGCTTGATTAGGATCAGCAGTCTTCCGGCTCTGTCAGCTCCACAGGTGGAGTGTTTTTCTCATTAAGTTAATGGTCCAACACTAAGGTCCTATGTGTCATTTGACCTCTACTCTCTGGAGGTTGAGCAGACAATAGAAAGCCCAGGAAGATCTCCACCCAGCATGGAGATGGGTTTGTGCAGATGGAGCCAGACACCAGAAGGAGGGGTGAGAAAATAGTTGGCTGTGCTATTCCACTGAGTGCTCAGTCCAAACATGAGGCCACGTGGCCCATTTTGAAGCTCACAGCCTTTGGGCGTGAGCCACACAAAGACGCTACTGTACAACATGTGCCAGAGAAGAGCTGTTGAGAAATAAGAATAGCCCTGGACGAAGCCAGAAATGGCGCAAGGGATGCAGGAGGTCAAATAAAATGCAGATCAGGTCATGATAGGAGTGTCAGCCAGAGGAGAAGGGTGAGGAATTTCATCTGGGTTTGAAATGCTGCCAGCTCCTCTAGGCTGGGAGGTATCATGGATGATTTGAGCTGAATATATTGCACAGATGTCAAGGACGACAACTGCTACAAGGGTGTGCATCCTCCCAGCAGCTGACCAAAAATGCACTGTTGTTGCAGACACTTCTAGGAATTTGTTAGCTGATATACATGTGTATTCAAAGTTCGACAGATGCTAATGACATTTGAACAGATGTTAATGAGATTATTTTGACTACTTCCTGGTTTAGAGATTGACTAAGGATTGCTAAGTACTTAAAAATTCTACAGGATACAAATTCATGGCCCATAGTGTCATGCTACTAGATTTTTGTAGCATCACTTTACCTCATAACAGTGGTTTTCAGCACTGTATTACTGCATCTACAGCAATTTCAAAGCCAACTGCAAGTATGAACCAGTCTCTATGAATAGCTGGACACTGAATTGACATTCTCCAAGAATTTTGTTAGCATGATGACCAGGGTGTGTTTGAAATACGATACATTCTTAGACATCTGCCTTTTTTGGGATGTCAAATTTCATGGCATTCATTCATGAATACTGCCAGGGATTGTTATCTGGCTTTTAAGGATGAGGAAATACTGTGCATTCATACACTAAAGGATACCATTCTGTGCTCCAATAAATTTACAAACAAAAAAGTTGAATAAACCTTCTAATCTAAGAAAAACTGTAATTACCAAGGATGCAACTTGTTTTGGATGAAAAGTAAATTTCATCATGTTAGTTATGTAAAAGTCTGTAGCCAGCAGCCAATGTTATAGTAATGCAGAATGAGTGTTATTTGATCAGGTTAGTCCATAAATAATGACTGTTGTGACGCTGTATTCTTCTCTACAGTGTCTTGTTACATCTCAAATGAGTGACAATTGTTGGCAGATGGTAACAATGACAATGACTGTGGTGCTGAGCGGTGTCGAGTCCAGCTAATAAATATAAACCACTTTTGTTCTATAGGAGCCTAGCTATTTGTGCATATATACTGTACATGGTACGTTTGGATCTGGATATAGTTGTGTAAAATATCAAAGTCAATAATGTACAGTTGTATGCAAATGTCTGGGGACCAATGGCCAAATTACATATTTTGTTAACTTTTGAAGCAAACAAAACCTCTGCAGCAAACTATTAAAAAGATTTTTTTTTTCCTGCAAATATTAATGCAGAGTTATTTTATATTTGATGACCTTAAAAACAGGAAAAACAGTAATTGTGGCATATGCAAAAGTTTGGACTCTGTACTAAGTCAGTACTTAGTAACACCCCCTAGTAACACAGCATATTTAAGATCTACCTGCATCTTTTCAATGATCATCAAGTCGGGGGACTGTGAGGGCCATCCCAAAAGCTTCAGCTTGCATTTCTTGAAGTAGTTCATGGTGGATTTGTAGGTTTTGGATGACTGTCCTGTTGTAGAAGCCTTAGTTTAGCAGAAAAGATCCACCCTCATGCTTAATAGCTGCCAAAGTACTGTTTTCATCAAATGCTCCTCCTTTTTTCTCCAAACATATCTTTCTACTGCATCAGTCTACAGCACTTGTTACCAAAATGCCTCTGGCTTAACTAGGTATTGTTTTCCATACATCAGACATTGACTTTTGTGATGAGGTGCAGGTAAGGTTTCCTTCTGATGACTCTTCCCTGCAGATCATGCAAGCAACACTGCAGAGTAGAATATGCACCACCACTCCTGTGTCAGATAAACCTTCTGTTTTCTTGGTCTTCCAGATCTTGCCTTCACTTCCATCATTCCCCTTAGCTGCCAGTGCCATTTCTTAATGACATTTCAGACAGTGGAATTTGTGAGCTGGAAGCACTTTGATATCTTCTTTATAGCCTTCTTCTGCTTTGTATGCATTAGATTATTAGATTCATTTTCAGATGAGGAGGAGGCCAGGTTGTTCATTGTTTACACAAGGTTTGAAGAGTAAGTGAATTTATAATGCTATGGAATTTTTATTCCTAATGACAATTCGGGGCCTGACTAATAAGTCCTTTCACATGAGTCAGTTAAAGCCTAACAAGTTAATTAAGTTCTGAGACTTTACAACTGGAAGGGTGTCCAAACTTTTGCACATGCTACAATTACTATTGTCTTCTGTTTTGCTATTTTTATATTTTTATTTTTTATTCAATTTAAAGTAACTGTGCATTAACATTTGCAGAAAATTTTATTTTTAAAGTTGTTAGCTGTAGCAGTTGTGCTTACTTCTTTTGACTTCAAAAATGCAATGCAACTCAGGTTACTGTTTATGCAGAGTTTTGCATGTTCTCCCTGCATGTTCTTCTCCAGGTTCCTCCCACCACCCAAAAACATACCAGATGGTCGACTGGCTACTCAAAATTGCCCCTAAGTGCCCCTAAGTGTCTGAATGTGTGTGTATGGCGCCCTGTGATGGGCTGGCGTCTGGATCCATCACAACCCTGACCAGGATAATACAGTTACAGACGAAGAATGAATAAACATGTGAGACATGATGTGAAATAGAATTATTCATGTAAGAAAATTACATTTGAAAAATTCAACCAAGTGCCCTATGTGTGAAAAATTAACATATGAAAATAAATTTGAGAAATCATGTGAGAAAACAACATGCACAACATGTAAAAGGTCCATTACATATGAAAAATATGTTGAACATAACATGTGTCTAAAAACATGTGAATCATGTGATTATTCAAATGTGACTTTTCTGTAAGGTACTCCACCCTATGTCATGTGTAGTGGCTGTGTATTATAAGGTCAGTGGCAAAGAGTACATCCAAACATTACACAATTTAACCCCTACCCCCAAAGAAATCAACTCACCATATAGATTAACTAATTAACAGAGGAAAGTAGCCAAAATATCAATATGTGCACACAGTTTCATTGGATATACAGTGGGAATCACCCCCCTTTAAAATAATCACATTTTGTTGCTTTTCAGCCTGAAATGAAGACAGACACAGTTTTTGTTTTATCCAGCTGTATTTACTCAGTGCAACTCATAAAATCCAAGTGAAAGATATAACACCAACATGTCAGAATTTTTTATTTTTTTTAAATAAAAAACCAGAATCACTGAGTTGGAAAAAGGATCACCCCCCTCCTAAAAATGACTGGTAAACTCAATAAGGTGTAGCTAATCACATTCTCAATGGCACACAAAGCCATTTGACTTTCAACTGTGATCAGCTGTGGTCATTTTGATTAGCTCAGCATGAAAAGAGCTTTCCTGGAGCATTTTGTAGTGCAACTGAAGCAAACAATCAACTATGGGTGGCAAGACACTGTCTAAAGATCTCCGGGACGAAGTTGTGGACAGGCACAAGTCAGGGGATGGGTACAAAAAATTTCAAAGGCTTTATCAATGCCTAGAAGCACAGTGAAGTCTATTATTAAGAAGTGTAAGGTATTTGGTACAACACATATCCTCCCTGGATCAGGACGTTGCTCCAAACTGGATGAAAGAGCCAGGAGGAAACTGGTCAGAGAGGCTACCAAGAGGCCTACAGCAACACTGAAGCAGTTACAGGAATTTATGACAAAGAGTGGTCATTGTGTGCATGGGACAACAATATAACAAATTCTCCACAAATGTGGCTTGTATGGGAGGGTTACAAGAAAAAAGCCACCCATGACTGAGCTTTGCCAAAACGCACCTTGAAGATTCTGGGGCCACATAGAAAAAGGTTTTATGGTCAGATGAATTATTTGGCCTCAACACCAAACGATATGTCTGGTGGAAATCCAATACAGCTCAGCATCCAAATAACACCATTCCTACAGTAAAGCATGGAGGTAGTAATATCCTGTTATGGGGGTGTTTCTCTGCAGTAGGGACTGGAGCACTTGTCAGGATAGAAGGAAGAATGGATGGGGCAAAATACTGTCAAATTCTTGAGGAAAATCTGCTGCCCTCTGCCAGAAAGTTGTCAATGGAAAGAAGGTTTACCTTCCAACATGACAATGACCCAAAGCACACAGCAAAACTGACCACACAGTGGCTGAGGGAGAAAAAGGTGAATGTCCTTGCAGACTTAATCTGTGGAATGACTTGAAGATTGTAGTCCACAAATGGTCACCATCAAATTTAACTGAACTTGAGCAGTTCTGCAAAGAAGATTGGGCAAATATTGCAAAGTCTAGATGTGCAAAGTTAGTAGAGACATATCCCAATAGACTAAAGGCTATAATTAAAATATTAAGGCAAATTAAAGCAAGGGGGTGATCCTTTTTCCAACTCAGTGATTCTGGGTTTTTTGTTTGTTTTTTTTCCCCCTGACATTTGGTATTATATCTTACACTTGGATGTTATAAGTTGCAGTGAGTAAATACAGCTGGATAAAACAAAAACTGTGTCCGTCTTCATTTCAGGCTGCAAAGCCTTTTCTATACCCACTGTATAAGCAAATATAGTGCTAGTCTCTTGACAGACACCCTTTATTCACCAATTTTACAATTAAAACAAATTGCACATTCTGATCAGTAATGAACAGGCAATTTTTAAAGCCATGCTTTACATAATATGCACAATACTACAGGCCAGGGAGTGTTCTAACGTCTCTCCTTTGAGCAGGAAATGGGCGAAACCTTGGTCGAAATTATTACACCGATGGTTTGTGCTGTGAAGGAAGCCGTTCCTGATAGCAGAGGCCGTTCAGTTTCCTGTTGTGCACAACAGTTTCGGTTTTTACCCTGAGGGGATGAAGAGGACAAAGGGATACAGGTCACTGACTAATGAAAAGCAGGGGCAGCGCAAAAGTATCAACAACATGTGTGATTATGTTCATATAGAAAATTCTTTACTAGAACAAATGCATTACTTAAGTAAGGTAGCAAAAACTATCATCTATCTATGACAAGTTATTTAGGGGGGAAAATGTTCTAGCAAATAAAACTTCAAACACTGAGGCTTAATTTATAATAAAAATAAGCCACTGATATTCTTAAGAGATCTAAAACAATCAGGTGAGCGGTATGGTTATTTATACTTGTGTCTGTGGGTTGCTTGTTCCATGAGTGGTGGTGCCATAAAGATTTAGGCGTGCTGGACTTCCACATGCTAGAGCTTATCAAGACTTCAGATATCAAACAGAACAAATCAGGACCATGTTTAGGAAGGATATCTGTTTAAGAACTCTTTAAAGCCTAGTGAGTCATTGGGTCTAACCCTCCTCACCCTTATCAAATGGAAAAAGATACAGTCAGGACAATAAGTATTTGAACAGTGACACTATTTTCGTAATTTTGCCTCTGTACACTGCCACAATTTCACACCACCACAGTAGATTTGAAATGAAGTAATCAAGACATGATTGAATTTTAGACTTTCAGCTTTAATTCAAGGGGTTTAACAAAAATATTGCATTAACTGTTTAGGAATTGACTTGAAGACTGTTTTTTGACCGTTTGTGGACTACAGTCTTCAAGTCATTCCACAGATTTTCAATGGGGTTTAAGTCTGGGCTCTGCCTAGGCCATGCAAGGACATTCACCTTTTTCTCCTTCAACCACTGTGTGGTCAGTTTTGCTGTGTGCTTTGGGTCATTGTCATGTTGGAAGGTAAACCTTCTTCCCATTAACAACTTTCTGGCAGAGGGCAGCAGATTTTCCTCAAGAATTTGATGGTATTTTGCCCCATCCATTTTCCTTCTATCCTGACAAGTGCTCCAGTCCCTGCTGCAGAGAAACACCCCCATAACAGGATATTACCACCTCCATGCTTTACTGTAGGAATGGTGTTATTTGGATGGTGAGCTGTATTGGATTTCCACCAGACATATTGTTTGGTGTTGAGGCCAAATAATTAAATTTTAGTCTCATCTGACCATAACACCTTTTTCTATGTGGCCTCAGAATCTTCAAGGTGCGTTTTGGCAAAGCTCAGTCGTGGGTGACTTCTTTCTTGCAACCCTCTCATACAGGCCACATTTGTGGAGAATTTGTCATATTGTTGTCCCATGCACACAATGACCACTCTTTGTCATAAATTCCTGCAACTGCTTCAGAGTTGCTGTAGGCCTCTGGCAGCCTCTCTGACCAGTTTCCTCCTGGCGCTTTCATCCAGTTTGGAGCGACGTCCTGGTCCAGGGAGGGTCTGTGTTGTACCAAATACCTTCCATTTCTTAATAATAGACTTTACTATGCTTCTAGGCATTGATAAAGCCTTTGAAATTTTTTTTATATCCATCTCCTGACTATCCCGGAGATCCTCTGACAGTGCCTTGCCACCCATAGCTGATTGTTTGCTTCAGTTGCACTACAAAATGCTCCAGGAAAGCTCTTTTCATGCTGAGCTAAACAAAATGACCACAGCTGATCACAGTTGAAAGTCAAATGGCTTTGTGTGCCATTGAGAGCATGATTAGCTAAACCTTATTGAGTTTACAAGTCATTTTTAGGAGGGGGGTGATCCTTTTTCCAACTCAGTGATTCTGGTTTTTTTGGGTTTTTTTTTTTTTGACATGTTGGTGTTATATCTTTATTGGATTTTATCAGTTGCACTGAGTAAGCAACAAAATGTGATTATTTTAAAGGGGGGTGATTCTTTTCTATACCCACTGTAAAATGCTGAAAAAGGTGATCCTAGAGGCTTCAACCTTCTAAAAGGATTTTCCCCCTCAAATCTTATAATCTTGCAGGTTACCGGATGCTTTAAATATTTCACACAATTTCCAAAAAGATTTTATTGAAGTCAGTGATTTATGAGGATGTGAAGGGGTGTTGGGGGGTGTCTAAATAACTACAAACATACATTCCAAACTGGAAGGCAGGTTTCCAAACATTTTTTCCAGCTACGTAATACACTTATGACAATGGCTTAAACTATTATTTCTTTATTTTCTTTAAAAAAATCAGTTCTACATTATTTTCCACATTATTTGAACTAGTAAGAAATGAAAAATATTGACTATTGCACCTTTAACATTCAAAAGTGCTACTTAAGCCTTAGAATGTGATTTTCTAGTAAAGTCAGTCAGAACAAAGGAGGTTGGTGAAATGAAGAAAGAGAAAGAAAGACAGATGAGGGGGCTTGGGGGGTATGGCGAGGCCACAAATAGAACATGTGAAAGCACCAGGTGAGGAAGTGACATGGTGGACCAAGTACCTTAAAAAAACATGCAGCATGCATGTTATTCGTTTTTTTTCAGTCCCTCTGGGATTTTGCGATCGTAGAAAGTAATGCAAAATCAAGGAAATTCCGCAATATTCGGAGGAGCTTGCAGTTTTTCAAAATTACCACAGATTTTCTGCAGATTTGGGCCAAGACACATTATGTGATGTCATCACAACGTGCGTTCAGCCAAAGCCCTGTTTGATTCACACGCGTCAACCATGAGTACAGCTAAAAGGTCTCATTTACCAACAAACATTACTGGAAATACTGTGCAAAACAAGTTGGTGCAATTGCAATTTCACCAATTCAAGTAGTTTTCTACAAAAAAGCACAAAAAACTCCACAATAACATCACAAATTTTGAAAAAAAGCAACCAAAATCAAAATCAAGCATTTTTGGCAGCAACAATCACAAAAAACCTCCTCAAAATCCTCTACGGACTGTTTTTTTGTTTGTTTGTATAGTAACAACTAATTTATAGGGACTTGTTTGGCAGTTGTCCACGTAATCTAATATAATAATCTAATCAAATAATGAAAGAATTAAAAATGAACTGTTATTTAACAAATAAAAATGTATGATCATTATGTATGATCATTGATATGGTAAAGCTTTCTGTAAGGACATTTATAATATCATATATGGAAGGAGTCACCAGTGTCAACACTTTGTAACATTCAGGAAGTTTTCCACCACAGGAGAATTTTCAGGATAGAGGGCGTTTTGCTTCCTGGTTTCTCTGTAACATGACAAACTGCATTTTTGTCATATTAACTCCGAGAGAGAGAGAGAGAGACAAAAAAAGAGAGGTTGGTGAGTCAGCAATTATAACTGCTATAACTTATGTGATGATAAAATCTAACTTGTCTCATAGATGTTCTATGAGTGTGAGTCAAAGGAAAACCTTAAGTGCAATGTAAATTAGAATTGAATAAAACATTTCTAGAGGAATCCGGACACTTGTTAAGTGCTGGAACACTTGAGATTAGAGAGGAGATTATGTAGCACAATGACACTTTTGTGACACCCATTTGCAGTAAACAATGCAAAATTAAATAAATAAATAAATAACATCTGTGAGACGAGTTAGCTTCTGTTATCACACAACTTGTAACAGCTATAAACAGTAATTCCATCACCAACCTCTCTTTTTCTCTCCCCTGAAGTACAAAAACATGGTCTTGTACAACATTAATCATAACTATAAACAGATCAAATGTATGACATGTCATTCTTTAATGAATAAAAATTGTTTGTATGGGCAAATAGCTGTGGTGTGATTATTTTCCTATAACAGCACGTCCCAAAGTGTTTTATTCCTTACTTAATTCAAACCTCTCGCGTTTAGTATTTCCAAGCCTACATTGCATATTTCCTAATGGAAAAAGAGATGATGTACTTTACCCCCCGCCATACGTACGTTCACACAAAAACGTGCCTTTTCAAATCAGCTGCAAAAGTATTTGAGCCTCCCTGAGGGTTAAACTCTAGTATCAATACTGCTTTTAACACTGACAGTGACATCCTGAAGATCAATCAGTTTCATTTCTCCAATCATATAATGATTTCGAGTCATTAATATGCCCTCCCTACAGAGTGCATATCTAATAAGAGAGACATCTAACAACCTTCATATGAGAACCAACTTTTTAATAAGTTGAAATAAATACTCCAGTACATGCATGATCCAGAAAAAAAAAGCTATTGTAATTCTGGTAAATAGTGTAAAACCTATGGAACACACTCACAGCAGCTTTAATCCATCCAAAAGATTCACACATTGGAATACAACGCATGAACAAGCATCCCATTCTCACTGCATTTCTTAATAACCTCCAGCACACATCAGACTACAACCATTACTCTGTCTGCCGCTCTCAGACACTAAAACTGAGGTAAACTTTCCACTAGTTTTCTTTTAATTTGAGAATTTTCAGTCCAACATACAGGATCACCACAACATCTGTGGCTACCAGTGAGTGAACACAAGTTATATATATGTTGTGATGTCAGTTTCGGCTAGGTTTTTTATTACATCCAGTGCAAAAAAAACTGCCACCATGGTTGCACAGGAATAGTTGGACAGACATATTTTTACAAATTCACTACATTCACGCAATAGGATCACACAACATGGGGTTAAAGCATATTAGTCTCTTTGGTACGTTGAGAAAAATATCTGTAATGGACTTTGCTTAATTCACAGAATGCGAGTTGACCGGTGGTAGAGTCCTGGGCGAGGATCGTTCCCTGAGCGCCTGTGAGAGCAATGTGCATCCATCAGAGACGGCGCAAGCTGACTGGCGCAGCCTTTCTCGGTACGTAGGCATCTGGGCGCTGTTCTCGGCATGCTGGGATACATCCCGGAGACCCTGTGTGAGGAGAACGCAAGCCGAAACTACACTCATGGCACCTCCCAGTACAGCCGTCTGCACCGCTTTACCATCTGTGCTAACATTAGCTGGTTTGCCCAGGAACTGGGGTTCAGTGGCGAATCCCACCAGTGCGCTGACGGCCTGAACCAGCGGCCCACTGAAAAGCACGCATCGATTACGAGTCAGCTCGCTTGGGCTCGTCTTCACCTCCTTGACACAGGCGAGAAGCGCGGTGGCGCTTGTGCTCATGCACTTTACACTGGCTTTGAACTGCTCTTTGGCAAACCTGTCCTTGGATTTCTCACTTGCCAGAGACGAGGCCTCTGTGAGAGTGGTCAGGTTCCTCCGGATGTTCTGGGAAACTTCCAGGAGGAGTTGGGGAGTTAAGTCAGAAAGTGGGGTTACTCGCAGGACTGAGCAAGTTTGATCCACCTCATGACGGCATCGCGTCACTTTGTAGCGATCCACCAATCCAGGAATTGCAGCATGCGAACCCGGTGCCTCCACCGCCGCCAGGTATGCGGCGTGAGCTGAAAACTCCGTTAGTGACACCACCAGATTGCCCATTTCCACTAACCGCTCCCCGACCTCCGTAAATTTCCCCATGTTAAGCTGGCTTTGAATGTCGTGAGTGATGATGGACAGCTCCTTCGTCCTAGCAATCACTGTATCCCGACACTTCTCAAAAGTCTCTGCCACTGGCACACCATCCGCCGTCATCACCGGCCTCGTCTCACTGGACAGCAGAAGCAAATCCGCCACCAGCTGCATCTTGCTTTTGCACGTGTCACAAACAGATGAGAGTCTTTTCCGCTGCTGCAAGCTGCCACTCGGGATGTTGGACGTTGGAACCTCGCTGTCTGACTTTCCCGAGCCACTATTAGCCATAGTATGGTGGTCAAGCTAATATTCTGGATTTTCTTTTTTGTACAAAATATAGATTACACCACACATTCCACAATACAAATTCATAACTTATATGACAATGTCTTCAGAAATAATACCACACCTTCTCTGAGAAACTGGCCAAAAAGTGTTGTCCTTCAGAAAATATACCAACATCCACTGTTTACTATTTGAAAATCAATTTTTTTAGTAAACATTTGCAAAATCAGAAAAATAGAGGATAATGCAACTTCACTCAGGGAAATCGTGTTCTGTGCGATATTTTACAAAAAAGGGGTGAATGAGGTCAAAATCAAGGCTACATTTAAAATCCCTTCAATATATTGACGCTGAACTCCTTAATGTTTATGTAATTTGACCTTAATTGTGCACATTACACAAAATCACATCATGGATACATCTGAGCAGTTTCACAGGTTGTTTTTCATCTATCTAGGTCCAACAACACACATATATACACACACACACACACACATACAGACAAAAAAACAAAAACAAAACCATACACTTGCTGCAGTGCCATACAAGAGATCAAATCAAGGCAAAGTGCCAGCTGATTGCAGACATCGAAAAATCAACATACACCTCATCAAAAACACTTTCTCTACTGAATCTTAGGGTGTGAGGAATCTATTGCCACAGTTGTGTCAGCCTTTTTTGTTAATTCATGTCAAGCAGATGGGCATTTATAGGTCCTTGCCCTTCTCGTGGTCGCAGGAGGCCAAATGAAATCCACCAAATGACTAAAACCAGATGATCCATTGTTAATTTTGATCCTCCAGTGGAAAGTGCCTGTGAGGGTCATGGCTGTAACACAGCGGCAGTTTGAATGAAGTTCTCTGTGATGGTCCTCCACTTTCAGCACCATCATCCCACAACGCCTACTGTATAAACGACTCCAAAAAAGCACCAGGCTGGACTTTCAACCACCAAAATACCAGGGTTTGACTTCCCTCGGCTTTTAACCTCTTCCTTTTTGCTAGTAACCCAGTGATGTTGGCCAGTTCCTTCTGATGCCCGGGTCCCTTATGCATTACTGTCTATTTCCCATGCACCTTCCTCAGCAAAAAAGCATGGGAACCACGATACCATCCGGCACACACGCTGCTGGGTTTTCCTCTTGGTGCACATCTCATTTAAATCTGTTTTTAAACAAAAATCCCGTTTGTTCGTCCTTTTTTTTTTAACCCATCACCATCCAGTGGTGTTTCAGGAGACCAAACATGAGGTTTATTCCAGCTTTATGTGTGTGTGTGTGGGGTCTCTTCGTCTGTATGAGGAAGCAAACTAGAGGGTGCGGCTTTACTTCAAATGGGAAACAAGGCGTTGAGAGATAACAGCCGGGTTCCTTCGAAATTAATACGTTTCTTTCTAAAATGAAGCTGTATTTCTCCGAGAAATGCGAGTTTTGTGTGAAAAATTGTAGCTAGCTTGTTGGCTAATCCGTCAGAGGGTGCGGCTGCGCTTCAGTTGGGAAACAGAAACACGGCGCGCGAGGGAGAGCTTCTTTCAAAACTGCAACGGTTTTTTTCTTCTGAGTAAGCGTCCATTATTCCCAGAAAGAAAGTTTTCTGCCGGAAAAAAAAATCCCATGTCCACTCAGTTCCCTTTGTCGCTTCCTTCAAATTATAAACTTTTCACTCGCTCGGATGATGATAATTTGTCTTCAGTTGTAAAGTTGGTTCATTTCCACACTAAAGCCATCATTTCCCGAGGCCCCGACTACCGGCGTAAGAGCAAAATTACACCCAATACGTGCTGCTAACTCCCCCAGCTTCTCTCTTCCTTCCTTGTTTTTGCAATTATTCCACTTCTCCCGTCTTTAGGGTCATCACAGAGTTGTACTCTAGGTAAGAAGCAGGCCATTCAGGCCAAACTTGCCATTATGTTGGAGTTCACACATGACCACTGATAGTTTATCGTTAGTTTTAGCCTAGCGTAGCCTTTAGCTCGATAAAATTGTGTTTCTAGTACACGCATACGCTGATATGACTTGACCGACGGCTCAGACGTTAAATTTGAAAAAAGAAAGAAAAATAGCAAGGCGTTTGAGAAAATTAGATCTGTGGTCCCCATTCATCAGTCTCCATTATACAAAACTGTAGTTTCCCAAAATATCAAACTGCATTACGCTGTGTCAAAGCTTATTTCATGCTAGTGACAACAAGAAGACGACGTTATTATTTGTCATCTTTTTTTAAAGTGTTTTTGTTGTTGTTTTTGGTTAGCGCACTGAGGCGTCTGAGCATATTATCGGTCATCACTCTGAGTTTCTATTTCAAATATTCAAATTACTAATCCTACCTCTCCAAAAGGAGCTAAACTTGTGTTTAAACCACTAGATTTACTCGTGGGAGGTGAAATCGGGTTCTGAAAGAATGTGACGTTATACTTTAGACCACTTTTCATTGGACGAAAATGCATTTCCAGGACGCTTGAAGAGCCAATCAAATAAAGGAGGGAGGAGCTAAAAGCCGGGTGGGAGAAATCTTCACTTGTTTCCTCTTGCTGAAAATTCAAACATTGAACAAACCAGACATGGAAATGTAAAACGATTAATCAGATAACACGTTTCATAATAAAAGCTCTTAAAGCTCTTTTTTATTTTCTTCTGGACATATTTAGAGCTACGATATAACAACCAAATTACTTGAAATAAAAGAAATGAACTTCGAACTCAAGTGCATAACATGTAATACAACTCTGGGTTAATAAAATGAGATCAGACGATCATAAAAGTAAGGAATTTGGTTTGGAAATACCAAAACGTGAGAGATTTGAATCAAATAAGTAAGGAAGAACATGCTAAGAGACGTGCTGTTACAGGGAATGAATCAACAACAGGGTGGTGTGATGTTTTTACTGTTACTATTTTGAGAAAGAGTTACTATTAGCTATGTTTAATATAGTGGAACATCAGTGTAACACCACAACATTGATTATTTTCTAATACCAGCATGTCCACGCTAACAATTTTTTATTTATTTAACAGGAAAATACACATTGCACGTTTTATCCATTTGGAGCTATGTTTAATTTGGAACATCCGTGCAACAAGTTGTTCCTGTTATCACTTATTTTAGCAGTTATAAACAGTGGATCACTCACCAACCTCTCTTTTTTCACTTTTTTGAAGTTAATAAGACAAATATATGCAGCTTGTCATGTTATCGAGAAACCAGAAAGCTCACTGACCTTTACAAGCTGCTAACACCAGATACTCCTTCCATACAGGCTAAATACATGCCCCCTTACAGATAGCTTCACCATATCAACTATAAGTTTTTCTTTGTTAAATGACATGATTATGTACAGAATCCACCATTCAAGCCCATGTGAATGAGCTGTTACTATAGAAACAATAACGTTTTACAATGTGCACATTAATATAGACCTGTTATTTGAATTACAGCTGGTACTACGGTCAGAGCTGCTGTTATAGAAAATAAATCAACACATTCTCACCGATAAGATTAGATAATTCAACAGCACTGTGTTATAAACGAAAAAGTGCTAGGCTATATCGTGTTCTATAATGTCTAGTGCGAAATAAGCTACGGTTTTAAAAATGTACAGCCACTTGATTCATTAATTAGTCCAGAAATGTATAGAATGTGGGATAATGGGTGCTTGAGTTGTGCAGGGTAAGTTGGAAGCACACGTTCTGCTTTGGTGGGCTGTACAGCTGCACAGGGCACAGTGCCATTTGGGTGGAGTGTCCTGAGAGGAAACAGTTCAGATTCTGTTGAACGAGAATCACACTTCACACGCTTCTCATGCAGAGACACACTGAAAGGGAGGGGGGCCGGAGAGCAGCCCAAAATAATTCAGCACACTTAATGTGTAGGTCTATTTATGTAACAGGTTCAATGTTTAAATAGAGCAGGTACAGCACCTTTTTTAATGGTGACTTGAAGTTATAACAGAGTGGTTATTTTTTAACACTTAACTAAAGAGTAATAGGTTATTTAGTAAGCAGTTAAAGAAACATTGCCACTAAAAGGAACATGTGACTTTTGACTTAATTAGATTGTGCAAATCATACACACATACATGTACAGAAGGGGGAAAAACAATCATTATTATTATTTCTAATATGCACTTACTTTCCCTCAATATTGATTTGCATTTCTTCATTTCTTTCTAGTTCTTTGTTGACTTGTAGACCTGTACACTGTAATTATCATATTGTTCAAACGTTTTTTATTTTATTTATTTATTTTTTTTTTTTTTCATTTTTATGTATTAAAAATGAATATATTGTCAGAAAAGAAGCAAATCTGAATAAACTGTAAAAATTAACCGTTAATCATTAGTCACGTGAACTACAGTACCAATTGGACACGCCCCCTTTTGGAATGTGTGACGTTCAACAAATCTGAACTAATCAGCAAGCTCCAAGCCGAAAGAGCTCAACCAATCCGCGAACACAAGGTTGAAAAAAATGGCGTCTTCCATCGGATGGAAATTTGCATCAGTGTTGCTTTTTGCAGTATTTATCCTGTCGGTTCATTGTTCGGACAATAAACCTAAAAAGAAGAAGGATATTCGGGATTACAATGACGCGGATATGGCGAGGCTGCTGGAGCAATGGGAGGTAATTCGTATAGAGCAGCGCCTGAGCATTTCTCCAGCGTTAGCACTCTGCTTTAGCTTTTGTCGCTTTTTAACCCCTTATGCTAACAGACTAGCTATGTGCAGCATTATAATAACTTAATATAACTATGTTTTTCAAACTGCATTCAAGATGAAGGCAAAAAAAACTTCACAAACCGCGTGCATAAAGAGGAAGCTGATGATGTGGTGACGCTTCAATTCTAGATAGTGTCCCTAACTAGTGCGCAGGGTCCTAGCAACCATCCCTGGTTACATGCATGAGCAGTAGTAGTTCAGTGAAATGAAGCCAGTGATGGTGATAATGTTGTGATTGTAATTGTACCGAAGTCTCTGATGGACTAGTTATTGTAGTAGTACGAAGAATTGGAACATCCGCTGTCTGTCTGTCAGTGGGTCCTATTCATGTGGAAAAATATGCCTATGCATTCCCCGGCCACTTAAATAGGAACACCTGTACACCTCTTCACTCATGCAGTTATCCATTAATCAATCACGTGACAGATGCGCAAGGCATAAAATCATGCAGATACAGACCAAGGGCTTCAGTTAATGTTCACATCAAACATCAGAATGGGGAAAAAATATGTGATCTCGGTGACTTTGACCGTGGGAGGATTGCTGGTGTCGGACAGGCTTGTTTGAGTATTTCAAATACTACTGATCTCCAGAGATCCAGTCAGTGGCAATTCTGTGGGTGGTAGAGCTGGGCGATATATTGATATAATATTGATATTGTGATAAATGATTACTCAATAGTTAGTATGGTGATGTATTTTTTTTTTTTATGTGTCTCATAATTACAAATCAAATGGTGCTGAATGGATGCTGATGTCAAACTCAGTTTTTTTGTTTATTTTACTACTTTTTTTGTTTTGCAGACAGTTTAAGTAAATTATATATCTTGATACACGTTGTGTATTATAGAAATGTCCTCAGGTATTGTAATATGATATTTCTGTCACATCGCCCAGCCCTAATAGGTAGAAATGCTTTGTTGATGAATGATGGAGGTCAGAGGAGAATGGCCAGAGTGGTTCAGGCTGACAGGAAGGCTACAGTCACACAAATAACCACTCTTTTCATCTGTGGTGAGCAGAAAAACATCTCAGAACGCACAACATACTGAACCCTGACGTTCCACTTCTGTCAGCCGCAAACTGGGAACGGAGGCTACGGTGGACACAGGCTCACTAAAACTGGACAGTAGAAGATTGGAAAAACATCACCTCATCTTTCATCCAAACTTTTGTCCAGTTTCAGTGTGCCTGTGTGGCGCTGAAATAATGTCTTTCTTGTAAAGTGTCTGAGCACAGTAGATAGAGTTCAAAATGGCCATCAGACAGATCTGTGTAGGAATCGCTAGGAATGTGGGAAGTAACGATTAATGAATCTGGTAGAATTGGCCTGGATGTTTCTTGACCTTTTTTTTTGTTGTTGTTTACATAGCAGGAACATGTACACTGCTCTTGTGTGATGTTCATTTTTCAATGCTTATTTCAATTGTAAAATCATGATTAAAGATCTAATCATCCAGAACCACTAGTCTTAAAAAAAAAAAAAAAAAAAAAAAAAAAGGAAAGGAAAACAATCTTTCCCACCATTTCAGATAGGAATGTAATATTATCATCTGTGCAGTGAGGAACTGTTTTCTTGAAGGATTAAGTTAAAAAAAATGTCAAATCAACAGCATCCATTCAGCACCATTTAATTTAAAAATACATCACCACACCAACGATATCTCAGAAAAAGTGTATCGAGTAATCATTTATCACAATATCGATATTATATTGATATATTGACCAGCCCTAAGTATAATATAATCCTTTTACAAACCAGTTATCTAATGTCCACATTCAAATTATCATTATCATTAACACTATTTGTAAAGTGTTTGATTTGTCACTTTGTTTTAGGCCTATTTAATTTTTTTTAGGTCAAAACAATTTTTTTATTTATTTATGTTTTAATTTTTTTATTTTTTTACTTTTTTGGCAAAAAAACCCAACAATTTTTGGTTGAAAATGAACTCCATTTACCTTGACAGAAAGCAAGGGCACCCCATGAGTTCAGTCAAGAGCACCTGAGATCGGGAGAAGGGGGCGGGGCTTCCAGTTGGTCAGTTAATATCGGAGAGTCAAATGGCTCATCTGTTTTATTGGCGAGACGAAGAGTGCCCTTTTGGCTTCAGTGTTAAATTGTGGCGCTCTTACGCAAAATGTGTAAAGGGTGGAAGCTCTGCTAATATAATCAGAGTAAACATCACTGGATATCATGGCAGTGTAAGATCGTGAAAAGACGATTACAGTCTTATATATAAGCCTAGTGTACAGTGATTTTCTTAGTTGGGAAGTATTTTTGCGGTCTATGATCACCAAACATGGGGGCATGGAGGATTAGTGGTTCGCACGTTTGCCTCACACCTCCGGGGTTGGGGGTTCGAATCCCACCTCTGCCCTGTGTGTGCGGAGTTTGCATGTTCTCCCTGTGCTTCGGGGGTTTCTTCCGGGTACTCCGGTTTCTTCCCACTGTCCACCCTGGGCCCCCAGTCCAGGGTGCCCCCAGGGTGCCTTGTGCCCCGAGTCCCCTGGGATAGGCTTCAGGCTCTACCGCGACTCTGTGTAGGATAAATGGATGGATAGATTATATGATGAAGTACAAAAAGGCTATTTTTATATCAGGCAGCATTAGAAAATGTCAAAGTTATAAGTCTTTAAACATTTTACAGATAATGCAATACTATTCCCTTTTTTCCCCTGTCGTTCAGCTTATTCAAACTGCAGTCACTGTGTTCTATTTCATTGCTATAGTTCATTACTAAACTGCCATTAAAGTACAAATACAAGAGATTGATAGTTTGAGTCACCACTTTATTGTAAAGCACAGTTCATTTGGAGTTTTATTTTTATTTGATTTTTTTTTTACAGTGACTAGCTTGACAGACAGACCTTGCTTGGAGTAAATGTTACCCTGAGAAAGACAACCACTAACCACATCAGTAATGAATGCTGTATTTCCTGTTTGTTAGATTGTTTTTGAATTGCTGATGATGGTTAAGTGTGTCACGCTTTGCAAAAAAGAAAAGTTTTAATCTACAATCACTACTACTAGTTCGACGTACTTTTAGTGTCTGTGGTGCAACCGAAATTATGCAACACCATGTTAGTTTTAAACTCACTCCTCTCAGGAGTTTAGGATCGCCTTTACACCCTAAATTAAAAAAAAAACTAAATTACAGTCAGCTGTGCAACCGGCTACAGCACAGTTTAGTTTTTCATGCTCTGATTCACCAGATTGAACTAATAAGTTAACATTAAGGTTTACTGTGTGTTTGAGCATGAAAATATCCAAAGTAGGACCAGAGGAAAACAGCCAATTTCCAAAGTATACTTAAGATAAACCAGGATTCCCTTTACCCGGGGATTAGAATAACCCAGGGTTAAATATTTCAAGTGTATTTCAAAAAGCACTTTACCCGGGGTTAACAATTAATCCTGGGTATTCATAAACTAACGTTTCACACTGTACATTCCTAAACCCTGGGTTAACCTTCTTATTTGCATATTTGCGGTGTCAACAGCCATAATTGGATTAATACAGCTCACAACCGGTTTAAATAACGGCTTGTCTCGCACATTTGCAAAGTGAGAAAAAATGTTGCGTAACGGCCAGGCGTTTGTTGATATCCAGCTTCCGCTAATTGTTCAGTCATTTCCATAAATACTGTGCCATCCAGTTTGTCCTGAACAGACTTTTCTGACCATAACTGTAAAAATAAAACTGCCTCCTCTTTGCTCCAATTGACGCATTTTCCGTCCATTCAACGTTATTTTTCCCTCAAACACTGCAACTACTGTTTACACAACATGCAAGGTTTCTGTTACTGTACAAAGCACCTGATATGAGGCAGACACTGTTCAATTTCTGATTGGGTGTCTGTTGCTAAGCATCTAGCCATTCTAACAGTGCGTCGTTTCACACTGTACACGTTTGGCACCGCAATGCGGGGTTAACCCCACAAAAGTAGTGCTAACACTGCTTTGGTTTCATAACCCCGGGTAAAAAACAACGCGTTTTTATGTGTGAAACGTTCCTCTACTCAGGGTTAAAAGTGAGGTTTAGAACAATGTGAAAAGCCCTTTAGATGTATAGATTATATAGATTATATTTTGTTTGCAGTAGAATTTCTTGAATTTCTTTTTGTTTGCCCCTCTCCTATCTCTGACTGTTTTTATTTTCACAGAAAGATGATGACATTATTGAAGAGGGGGATTTGCCAGAGCACAGAAGACCCTCCCCGCCCATCGACTTCTCCAAAGTGGACCCTTCCAAACCCCAAGATCTCCTGAAGATGTCCAAGAAGGGAAAGACCGTGATGGTGTTTGCAACGGTGTCTGGAAACCCCACAGAGAAGGAGACAGAGGAGGTCACCAGCCTGTGGCAGGGCAGCCTCTTCAACGCCAACTTTGATGTTCAGAGGTACTGTGTTACATAAAGTGCTGTGAAAAAATTTTAGACACCCTATTTTTTTTTTTTTAAGTACAAACTTTGTTACAGATTTTTATTTTATTTTATGACTTCTACATTGTCAACTCAGTACAAAAAACATTTTAGACTCCCAAACATTAGTTTTCTAGAACAAAATTAAACGATGCAGAACAAGAAAGCAGCATATTACGTAATTAAAGAAAGCAGCATTAAAGCAAGCAGCATATTACGTAAGAGACACTTTTCAGACAAAAAACACAATGAAGGCTGCTGGGTTTTGCTGCAAAAATAAGAAGCAAGTGCGACAGTCAAAGTCTCCAGAAGAACTGTGGCTGGTTCTGCAAGATGCTCAATAAAACTTACCAGCTCAGTTCCTTATAAAACTGCACAATTTGTACTGGAGACTATTATTTTTATTTTTTTTGTCACACCATATATTTGTTTCATTTACTACTGTTTACTGCTCTTTGTGCTACAGCATTTCTTTGCAGGTGCCTAAAACCTTTGCACAGTACTGTACATGTGACGGTTTTAAGACAATCAAGTTTTGCCTGAATATAGTGGCCATGGAGTGACACTTTTGCTCTCGAGCTGGGCCTAGATTTGTCAAAAAGATTGTGTGCCAACACATGCACAAGAATACCATGATGTTTGTGTGGCAGCCTGCAAAAATCCTGTTTAAATTAAAATTTATACATGTTGTATTATGTAGTTCTGAAAATTACAGGCTCTCCTGAACTGATATGTATTCCTCTTTTGCTTGAAGTAAAGCTCACAACCTGAAGTAAAGTTCTAGTCATGTAATATCTGATTACCTCCAGAAGTGAAAAATGGGAGAAAATGTTTGTATTTGTATTTAAAGATTCCATTCCGAATCCACTGACAGACACCCTGTCTACCTCTGCATTAATAACCTAAACTACTGGGAAATTTGAAAGAGTTATATGTTTACTTTTATTACAAACATCATCAACATCAGCCTCTGTCACATTCTTCATTTTTTAGCTATTTTCCAGAACTGACAAATTGACAGGTCATGGGTTTTTAGTCCCATATTAGTTGTATTTTTAAAAATATATGAAATGCAAAAAATATTTATTTTAAAAATAATTTATTTGCAGCATTTTAATCGGCACTACTACAGAATTCTTTACTTTTTTTTAACTCGGCTTAATTAAATAACTACAATACAACATTACTGATATTTATCCGATAATCTGTCACAGCATGAGAATATTATCAGGTGCTCATGTCAACCAAATGAGACACTCAAACTAACGCAAGGTGATGGTATTTTGTGACACTTTTTTAACAACTATATATCTGCAAAAGCCCTGATTTTGTTCAAATTCCGAAGTCAAATTAAAAATAAAGGCAAAACATAAATATCTGCTGCCGAGTTTCACTCACTGAAACTCTCCGCTGTGAAATTCATTTCGCTTGCTTTATGTGTGTGTGAGGTGAATCATTTTCAGCGTGCGGAATCGACTCCAAAGTTTAGGTCTCATTGCAAAGTAGCATGAGAGTATATTTTCTGATAGACTAGGAAAGTTAGATATACAGTGCCCTCCACTAATATTGGCACCCTTGGTAAATATGAGCAAAGAAGGCTGTGAAAAATTGTCTTCGTTTAACCTTTTGATCTTTTGTTCAAAAGAATTCCCAAAAATACTCTGCTCTCATGGATATCAAACAATTGTAAACAAAACACAGGCCAATATTAGTGGAGGGCACTGTACAACCAAAAATATATGATACAGCTAAAAAAAGAAAACCAGATAAGATCTGACCATACAAGGTGGTTAGTATGGATCATTCAAGCAAGGAAATCACACTTCCAGTGTTTCTCACATTCCCACGAACATATGATAATATTACTCACGTTAACACTAGTTGTGTCATGAGGCCAGCAGCCTAGTGTAATGTAAAGAGTTTCCATACTCTAGAGAAGTTTGTACTGTTTTCTCTGTGGCTCAGGCCATTTCAGTCAAATGTGTTTTCATAAAGTAACATGTCACAGCGTGCTTCATAACACAGTTCAACTAACCGATAGTGAAATTCGTTGCCAACTATTTTTATTATCGATTTTGTCGATTCGTTTTTGCAGCCCTATTTGTGGGCACCTTCACTACCCTTGCGTTCTATTCATTTGGAATCTTTACTTTGACCAGATCCAAGTTTATGTACAAACCTATCAGGGCAGCCTGTTAGAGAAGTTACTAAGTAACTGTGAAGGAACAAATGTTACACACAGTGGTGTAGAAGTTGAATCCAAGATGAGGTGCTGCTACGGGTAAGAAGAGTTCAACATGGAATGGTTTTGTTTATACATTATACAATACCGTACGAAGCTGTGATATCATCAGGGTTTATCACCAAGATGCTTGATATAAATAACATCAGTTGTCTATTATGCAAGTATTCAAAACCTGTTCAGTTCTCTGTACTGTACTGTACTCTGTACTGAATACTCATCCTCAGGAAACATAAAAGTACAGTTTTACCTCTGACACAGCAGTTACAAAAGCTTTTTTTATTTTTTTTTATTTTTTTATAAATCTGGGCAGTGGTAGCTCAGTGGTTAAGATGTTGGGCTACTGATCGGCAGGTCATGGGTTCACTACCAAGCTGCCAATGCTGGGCCCTTGAGCAAGGTTCTTAACCCTCAACTGCTCAGTTGTATAAATGAGATAAATATAAGTCGCTCTGGATAAGGGTGTCTGCCAAATGCCATAAATGCAATGTAAATGTGTATTATTAGTCTTCAGTCATGTGGACAAACTGCCATGAATTAGCTGTTACTATAGAAACGTTAACTTAGAACAAGCACACTAACATAAACCTGTGATTTGAATTACAGTCTGCACTACTGTCAAACAGGATATTCACTTTGAACGATTTGTGTGAAACATGCCACCAGTGTCAACCGTGATAAAAGGCCTCATAATTATTGTGATATGTAAGCTTTATATTCACACATGATGATTAGTAAGAATGCTAATCTTGGATCATTTGCCACTGCATAATTATATTCATTAGACTGTGGTGGCAGTTTAGTGTACTCACATATGCAAAGTGGGCGACAAACCCAGTGTGGCCTTTAGAGCAAGTTAAATGCTGATGATGATGGTAATGCTTCTGCTGAAAAGTCCAGCTTTTCAGGTCAAGCTGGTCAGCTGGTAAATTATTTTCCAGTTTTCTTATTATTTGACTAAATTGATAAATATTTAAGATTTCCTAGTTGGCTTACCCTTGCATTATTATTATTTTTTAAAATAACTTGTTTATGATGTAGTATTTCATAACCGTTACTAGCTGGCAAACACTGGCACTCCTGGCTCGGCAGAGAAGAACAGAGGCCCTACAGCCATGACAAAGAATGGTCTTTGTATTCTGTTAGTGTTGATCCGATGTATGAAATACTGTATGAAAATGGCTTTCCTTCCTGTTTCAACATCCTTTCTTTAGGTTTGTGGTGGGCTCCAACCGCGTCATCTTCATGCTACGTGATGGCAGCTATGCGTGGGAGATTAAAGACTTCCTGACCCTCCAGGAGCGGTGTGAGGATGTGACTGTGGAGGGCCAGGTGTTTCCTGGGAAAGCAGCCAACAAGGCCAACAAAGCCAACAAGGAGAAAGAGCAAAATGAGACCAAGAAGAAGAAGGACAAGAACGCAGCCAACCGAGTAAATGAAAGCAAACAGGAGCTATGACGCCACTGATATCGACAAGGTTTGTGGAGCAGAACAAAGGCGAGTTGATGCCTTAAACAGAGACTACACTCTGAGAAGAACTAATGAGCCCAGTTGTCGAGAGTGTTTCAGGCACTATGTTCAGACGTGTAGCGCCTCATTACTATACATGGTTAAATCAGTGATACCATGCAGCTGCTCCTACATCATTATTTGCTTACAGAAGGTACTTGCTTTAAAATCCTTCATTCAGTATACTGTTATTATTTTTTTGGTCCCTCAATCTTTATTCAAGCATTGTTCCACTAGATTTATCTATTCATTATCTATTCATTTTAATAACAATTGAAATGAAATGATGAATCATTAAAATTATTTGGCCTTTTCACAATCCTACTTGTACCTCACCATTATAAATCACTTTAATTCAACACATTGCATTTTGAATCAAAATAAAAACAGATTTGTAATACATTACTGCAGCTTTACTGTCTCAAAGCCTTCTTAAGACTTTATCGGACCTTCTGGTTTAGAAGTAATGAGTCTCCCCATGCACCAGTTTGGGCATGAATACTACTGGTGTAACTTTTCCACTATGTCCAGTTATTAGAGGTGCCAATTATAAATGGTAGCAAAAATATTGAGATTAAACATTTAAAACATATATTTAATATTGTCCTATCATATGCTTCTATACTCTTCTGTTTTTCTTTTTTTTTTCTTTTTCATTGTTCCTCTAGCTCTATATCTGGATTCAGCTAAAGCTACTTTGTGTAAAAATGAAAAGCTAATTAAAGGTATAAGAATAGCACTCAAGTTACAACGATGTACCTTAAATCAAAGATGTATACTAAAAGGTATAAAAGACATATCCTTGAGGGGAGGGTACCACCCCAGTGACAAGGTTTTGTTTAGAACCTTTTTTTGCTGAGAGTTTAACCAGCTAGATGTATGTATCTTTTATTTGATTGAAATATTAGCTATTTATGCTTAATTATTGAACTCCAAACTGCTTTGTATATTTAATAACAAGCAACCAAGTTAACAGTTATTGCATATATGTATATATATATATATATATATATATATATATATATATATATATATATATATATATATATATATATATATATATATATATATATATATATATATATATATTACATCTCCTTCTACTCATGTTCTTTCCTGGACACAGTTTTTCGAATTATGGAGCAAGCTCTGGAACCAAGCCACTACCTACAATGGAGTGTATATAAAAAGGGCCCTTATTTTTTTTTTTTAATCTGTAATGAAACTAGATTTCAGCATTATCTCTTTTATCTTTTGTGTGAGACAAACGACATGCTTTTGAGATACAGAAAAGAAACGAAGCCCAAAATGAAATATGGAGTCTTTATTTTAAGTAAGAATGTGTTGGCACCCTGGAACTGGGTTATAATAGAGATGAAACTCAAATAATCCAAACATTACGAACATGAAATCCACCTGGAGGTTTTAAAAGGAACGAAGAGAACTCCAGACGAACGAGGCCTGTCACAACCGCCAGAGCAACTCTCCTGAGCCTTAATGCATTCATTCATCATCTGTTCCCTTCCTTTCTAGGGCTATTAAGGGGATATAAACTCGGCATTGCTTTATAGAGAAGACACACAAAATGTCCCATCTGTACTGCTGAGGGATACGCACACGCGCGCGCACACACACACACACACACACACACACACACACACAAATGATCCCAGTAGCTGCACTTATGTTCTGAAAAAGGGCTTGAAGGCTGTGTGTGCATTGGCTGATTGGAGGTCTGATGTGGCCTCAGTAACCCTTATGCTCCCTCAGCATCTGGTGAAGAGCAAAAACATGCATCTTGTCCCACCCCAACCTGAGACGCACAAACTTGCCTTGCTGTACACAAGAAGAAGCAGAAGAGCTTAGAGGCAAACATTCAGAAATATAATTTTGAATGTTTGACAGTTCATAACAATTCTGTTAGTAGGAAAGTGGTAAGCGATGGAAGAAATGGAAGCAGGTAGCATGCAAGCGATGCAAGCAAGTAAGGAAATGCGAAGCAGGAAGGAAGCAAGTGATGCAACAAAGGGAAGCAGGTAGGAAGCAAATGATGTGAGAAAGGGAAGCAGGTAGGAAGCAAGCAATGGAAGAAAGGGAAGTAGGGACTGCATACCCAAGGTAGGGATACACCTTTGCACTGGACAGCAGATATTCAGTGTCTCAATTTACATACAGTGCACTCCACTGATATTGGCACCCTTGGTAAATATGAGCAAAGAAGGCTGTGAAAATGTGTCTTTATTGTTTAATCGTTTGATCTTTTGTTTAAAAAATTCACAAAAATGCTCTGCTCTCATGGATATCAAACAATTGCAAACAAAACACAGGTTTATCAAATTAAAAAAAAAAGAAAGAAAAAAAAAGATCTTTGTTAAATATAGGTGTGCAACAATTATTGGCACCCTGTTAGTCAATTCTTTGTGCTGCCTCCCTTTGCCAAGATAACAGCTTCTCCTATAATGCCTGATGAGGTTGGAGAATACATGGCAAGGGATCTGAGACCATTCCTCCATACAGAATCTCTCCAGATCCTTCAAATTTCGAGGTCCATGCTGGTGGACTCTTCTCTTCAGTTCACCCCACAGGTTTTCTAAGGGTTTCAAGTCAGGGGACTGGGATGGCCATGGCAGGACCTTGATTATGTGGTCAGTAAACCATTTTTGTGTTGATTTTGATGTATGTTTTGGATCATTGTCCTGCTGGAAGATCCAACTACTGCCCATTTTAAGCTTTCTGGCAGAGGCATTCAGGTTTTCATTTAATATCTGTTGATAATTGATAGAGTCCATGATGCCATGGATCCTAACAAAATATCCAGGTCCTCTGGCAGAAAATCAGCCCCAAAACATTAAAGAGCCACCACCATATTTAACTGTGGGCATGAGGTACTTTTCCATATGGCTACCTCTCTGTGTGTGCCAAAACCACCTCTGGTGTTTATTGCCAAAAAGCTCTATTTTGGTTTCATCTGACCATAGAACTCGATCCCGTTTGAAGTTCCAGTAGTGTCTGGCAAACTGAAGAAGCTTGAGTTTGTTTTTGGATGAGAGTAGAGGCTTTTTTCTTGAAATCCTTCCAAATATCTTGTGATGTAAGTGACTTCGGATTTTAGTTTTGGAGACTTTCTGACCCCAAGACACAAATAACTTCTACAATTCTCCAGCTGTGATCCTTGGAGATTTTTTGGCCACTCGAACCATCCGCTTCACAGTGAGTTGAGACAGTATAGACACATGTCCAATTCCAGGTTGATTCATAACATTTCCAGTTGACTGGAACTTCTTAATTATTGCCCTGATAGTGGAAATGGGCATTTTCAATGCTTTTGCTATTTTCTTATAGCCAGTTCTCATTTTGTGAACCTCAACAACCTTTTGCCGCACATCACCGCTATATTCCTTGGTCTTACCAATTGTTATGCACAACTAAGGGAATTTGGCCTATGTGTTACCTCATATTTCTACCCCTGTGAAACAGGAAGTCATGGTTGAACAATTTCCTGTTCCTAGTCACCCATGTAAAAAAAATGTAAAATATTAAAATCTCAGTATCAAAATGTAGAATATACTTCAAATATATTTTTCTCATATGATTTCATAGGGGTGCCAATAATTGCTATACACCTATATTTAATAAATAAATAAATATTTTTTTTGATAAACGTGTTTTGTTTGCAATTGTTTGGGGGGGGTTGGTTGTGAGGCCGTGGTCAACAGATCATTTTAAACACACTTTCTACCTCACCTATATGTTAAAATTTGAAATACTTAGCAGTCATGATCAAAGCACACTTCCTTTGTACCCCCACCCAGAGCTTTACACTTTCTATGATGGTAATTTCATGGCTGAGAGCTGATACAGCTGCAGCTTCTTTCTGCAACAACCCAGGTCTGTAGTTTTGTTTTGTTTTTTCTAAATGCCTTTTGCACTTTGTGTGAAGGAGTACAACATTCCACATGGTTTCTAACGGGACTGAGAACCACACCCATAGCACAGAGGGTGAAAATGTCCAAACAGCACAACCGCCTCCATCTACTGAATCACCTTTAACTGAGAAACATAGCAGTTGATCAGAATTTTATGTTGCTTTACTAAACGTTATGCATTCTTAGGGTGATGGACTATTATCGTAACAGGAGACATGGCCGCTGTGCCTGTCAGCTCCAGTGAAGGTGGTGTAGCTTATAAAGCTTTTTATAAATATTGCATAATTTGCATCAAAATCATATTGTAATGAATCTATGGCTACCTTCATACATCTCTCAGTGTTCACTGGGTTCAGAAAGAGAGATCCACATGAGCACATGGAAATTAGATACACAAACAACAAAACAGCATGAAGCAGTAAGACAAGTCATATCTTTGTCATTTATTTCTGTACAAAAGGTTTGATTCAAAGTGATACATTACTTTAAAATCAGTCACATTTACAGCACATCAATGTACAACTCAAGGTTAATGTCTGCAAATTTCCAATAATACAAGAAAGTGGAATATTGTTCAGATGCATTTTTTTTTTTTTTTTTTTACAGATTGGACAGAATTACATTACAACTTAAAAGAGATGTCCATTTTGAATTTGCTCAATAGTGCCTGTACAATAAATAAGTAGAAAATATATCTCTGTTATCAATCTGAAGGATTTTAGAAACACATAAAACATACAAATCACGACCTCCGAAAAAAGACCAGCTATTTCGGCTATTTCCCTGCCTGATGGAATACACGTTGTCAAATCTTTTCACAGGTTTAAACCCAAACGCATATACGTAGCTGTGCTTTTTTTCCCCCTCTGCAGCTATTCATTAAGTCAGACTGCATGCTCTTTTCCTTCTGGTTCTCTCGTATGCTACAACAAACTGACCACAAAATCCAGTATGCTATAATGAAATGGCAAAAACCTCAGACCTCACAACATTTACAATCTGAAACTTTTTTTTTTTTTTTTTTTACAGGATAGAAAAAAAAGATTTTTTTTTTGGAATGACAAACACCACAGAGAGAGGGTAGAAAGAAAAGAAAAAAACAAGGAATGTGGTGCATCTTTCTCACATTTTTCTCTCTCGTGTGGCAGAAATTATATTCACACTGACAACACAATCTGAAAGAGTCACATAATGTCCACATTATTACGTACATCGACATCACACATTGATCCGGATGAGAGGAGTGACGCGAACGCATGCTTGCTTTAGATTGGCCGTCGGAGTTCAGTAGTCGTGGCTGTGCTTGAGTGATCAGGGGCGGTGCTGGAGGATCTCAGAGCTTCATCACCCGTACAATGGGCACTGGTAGCACCTGGAGAAGCTTGGCATGCTCTTTATCCACTGACATTCTCACCCAGTTGGGCCGGAAGCTGCCTTTAAAGCCCACGAACGCCAGTTTATCTGCAAAGAAACAGAAAACAAGATTAATTTTCACTGCTCTACCTCAGTATGTGTGGGTGTGTTTATGTGTCAATGTATGTGTGTTCTATTTTTGCTGTGATGTTAGAGGATGCAATAAAATGTCCAGATGTTGTTAATTTTCAACAACATCTGCCTATTTAGAGCACCAGGAGGTGTTCCAGTATGGGAAGTGCAGAAACGTAAAGGTGGATGTACAAGGTGGGGGACACCCTGGACGGTGTGCCAACTCATCGCAGGGCACAACTGCACATACACATTCACACACCCACTCACACACTACGGACAATTTGGAAATGCCAATTAGCCTACACTGCATGTGTTTGGACTGGGGAAGGAAACTGGTGTACCCAGAGGAAAAGAAGAAACCCCTGAAGGACTGGGAGAAGATGCAAGCTCCATGCACACAAGGCGGAGGCGGGATTCGAATCCGCAAGGAGGTGCAAGGCAAGCATGCCAACCACTAAACCACCGTGGCCCCCTGACCTACACTATGATGTTAATTTCCACCATATTGGATTTTGTGCCATTTTTTTTTTTCCATTTCTTTCTCCATAACACGTTTGTCCATAACACGCAAATGAATTTCACAGTGAAGTAGCCACCCAGAAAGCGAGGCCATTTCTCATTTCTCTGCTTTTATGTATTGACACCACACATTGAACTTATGTTTACCAAAATGAAACTCGGGACGGCTACAGGAAAAACAGGAAGTGAGGCAGTATCTCCGTATGGCAGCATGTCTTGGCATATTGCCATCAAATTGCCACCCTTGGGAATTGAATGGTTCTGAATTCAGTATTGAAAAAAAGTACTGAATGGCTTTTAGTCCTCCTCCATGCTAAAAGGGTGGCTGAGAAAATAGTGTTTGGCCCCTTAATCTCTGCTTGCAGCTATGCTTGACATGATTACTTTTGACTTTGCTGTGGGTCATAACACTCATTCATGTTGTTTAAGTCAAATATCCAAGAATGTCATGAATTTCGAGCTTCAGTCACACACACCCTTTCACTTTGTTCAGTAAATTTCTCCATAAAGAAATAGAGTATAAATGAAGCTAGGTTCTCAGAAGATCTCATGCACTGAACATGCAGAAATTTGCCCAGGAGACTGAGACTAACATATGTTAGTAGGATGAGAAGGGAGGGGCAGGAGGAAGAACCCTGCGGCTCCAGCATGTGGGTCTGTAAATTCCGCTGTTTAACACATGTGTGGCATGTTCCTTTCACATGCAGAGCATTCTGGGAAATATTATGAATTCCATAGCTATATCTGAGCTTTCCTGCTGAAAAAAAAACACTGTATGAATTACTGAGGCACATTCATCAGTGCCTTTACAGTTTCAGCATTCTCATCACAGCTGTTGGTATGGTTCTATTTTTTATGCCAACTGGGATTTGGGTGGGAGAGTCTTCAGGACAGAGAACTTTGCATGACTCTTTTCTATAACAGCATTTTCCAATTTTATTCGACTTTTTTATTCCACAGAAATTTGCTGACAGTTAAAATTTTGAATGGATTAAATAATGACGTCAAGCATTTTACCATTTATAGCAACATTTAATGTTGTGGAACATCTACAAGACGTTTTACTCTTGAGGATTTTATATACATGTCTACTTAGAGGAAACTTCACCATATCAATGATTATATGGTTTTCCTTAAAAATCTGTTTACTGTTAGACTTTAGAGATTATGTGCCACATCTACCAAACCAAAGTCCCTGGGTAAGTAAGTAAGTAAGTAAACAGATTTGAGAATTGAACAGGTATACATTTGATTAATTTTGATGATGCTAAAAAAAAGTGTTCCAGACAGCTGAGGTTTCCAAGGCAAATTCTAAGCATGTGAGACACAGTTATATGAAATTATATTGTAAGTGTATTGGTAGGCCAAATGTGGCTCAGTTGTAGGCAGCTGCATTTAAAGTTTTTAATGGTATTTCGAATGTTGGCCCAAAATAACCAAAATGTAACCGATGCTAATGTGGCATTTCAGTTTTGGAGAGATAGCGGCCCAGCTGTAAGCTCTGTTCTGAGACACTGCCATCAAGGCATGTATCCTTGCAATCAGATTCAGTTCATCACTGTCATACCATGATGGTATGAGGTATGTGTGGACCTTTAGTCATTTGGCAGCAGGGGTTATATGGCATGCGAGCAAGTACAGCAAATGATCTGATCATATGAATTTATTATAACTTTCCATTCTAAGTTTATATAAACAGTAACACTAAGGCCATAAGGCTCTCTAGTTTAAATGTCCACAACAGTAAAGCATTATTGCCCCCTAATGTCCATGTAAGCTATATGCAATTTAAAATGTATTAATTCCAACACAGAATTACATGGAAATTCAGTGGGTATAGAAAAGAATCACCCCCTTTAAAATAATCTCATTTTGTTGCTTTTCAGCCTGAAATGAAGACGGATACAGTTTTTGTTTTATCCAGCTGTATTTACTCAGTGCAACTTATAATATCCAAGTGAAAGATACAACACCAGCATGTCAGAAAAAAATAAAATAAAATAAAAAACCAGAATCACTGAGTTGGAAAAAGGATCACCCCCCTCCTAAAAATGACTTGTAAACTCACTACGGTGTAGCTAATCACCTTCTGAATGGCACACAAAGCCATTTGACTTTCAATTGTGATCAGCTATGGTCATTTTGATTAGCTCAGCATGAAAAGAGCTTTCCTGGAGCATTTTGTAGTGCAACTGAAGCAAACCATCAACTATGGGTGGCAAGACACTGTCAAAAGATCTCCGGGATAATGTTGTGGACAGGCACAAGTCAGGAGATGGATACAAAAAAAAATTCAAAGGCTTTATCAATGCCTAGAAAGATATATCACCCTGCAGTTCTCGCCCGGGTTCCCACTGAATTTAAGCAGGGTTGAGCCTGGCCAGTACCTGGATGGGAGACCTCCTGGGGAAAACTAAGGTTGCTACTGGAAGTGGTATAAGGGAGGCCAGTAGGTAGTGCTCTCCCTGTGGTCTGTGTGGGTCCTAATGCCCTAGTATAGTGATGGGGACACTATACTGTAACAAGAGCACCTTCTTTCAGATGAGATGTTAAACTGAGGTCCTGATTCTCTGTGGTCATTAAAAATCCCAGGTCACCTCTTGTAAAGAATAGGGGTATTACCCCAGTGTCCTGGTGAAATTGCCCCCTAATAATCTCCATCCCTGAATTGGCTACATCACTCTCCTCTCCACCAATAGCTGGTGTGTGGTGGAGATTCTGGTAGCTCAGTGGTTAAGGCGTTGGTCTACTGCTCAGATCATCATGAGTTCAACACCAAGCTGCCACTGTTGGGCCCTTAATCCTCAGCTGTATAAATGTAAGTCGCTCTGGATAAGAGCATCTGCCAAATGCAGTAAATGTAAATGCTATGCACTGGTGGTGGTTGAGGAGATTCCCCCCCCATGCTTTGAGTGTCTAGAAAAGTGCTATATAAATGTAACAAATTATTATTAGAAGCACAGTGAAGTCTATTATTAAGAAGTGGAATGTATTGTATTGTATTTGGTACAACACAGACCCTCCCTGGATCAGGACGTCACTCCAAACTGGATGAAAGAGCCAGAAGGAAACTGGTCAGAGAGGCTACCAAGAGGCCTACAGCAACTCTGATGCAGTTGCAGGAATTTATGACAAAGAGTTTCATTGTGTGCATGTGTCAACAATATCACAAATTCTCCACAAATGTGGCTTGTATGGGAGGGTTGCAAGAAAAAAGCCACTCCTCAAGAAAGGCCACATGAACACACCTTGAAGATTCTGAGGCCACATGGAAAAAGGTGTTATGGTCAGCATGGAGCATGGAGGTGGTAATATCCTGTTATGGGGGTGTTTCTCTGCAGCAGGGACTGGAGCACTTGTCAGGATAGAAGGAAAATTGTTGGGGCAAAATACCATCAAATTCTTGAGGAAAATCTGCTGCCCTCTGCCAGAAAGTTGTCGAAGAAGGTTTTACCTTCCAACATGACAATGACCCAAAGCACACAGCAAAACTGACCACACAGTGGTTGAAGGAGAAAAAGATGAATGTCATTGCATGGCCTAGTCAGAGCTCAGACTTAAACCCCATTGAAAATGTGTGGAATGACTTGAAGACTGCAGTCCACAAACGGTCACCATCAAATTTAACTTAACTTTTATTCTTTTCTAATTCATTTCTATACCCACTGTATATTACCAAAACTGAATGATTCCAAGAAATTTCCAAGAAAATCTTTAGAAATGTTGTTTGTTACCTTTCAATTTCACATTCGGGTCAGCACCCAGCTTTTCAAGTATCTTGGTCCAAGGTCCCCTTGTGACCAGCTTGCCCTTGGAGGTAATCATCACTATAGAGCTGGAAGTGTCCAGAAATTCAGATCAAAATTAAACTTACAGCAATAAAGTATATTTGATCTACAATTTGCAAGTTCAATATTCAGTCCACAGTAGAAAAAATATATAAAATGTATGTAAACAGAGATTACATGCAAGTCACAGTGTACAGAAATATCAATATTCTAGCATTATTTGACATTATGTTTTTTGAATACATTAGATGTTATGTATTCAATTATATTTTTATTTTATTTTTATTAAATAATAAAGCATGCTTGTCTGCTGTATTGACAGTGTATGTTTGAATCTAGACACGATTAGATTATTTTTGCTTGCTTAGTTGTTGACATTTACAGGGGTGAACATTATTTCACTTCATGTCTCTTTATTGTAAATCACAGTATGTGCTGAAAAAACGGTGTGTGTTACCGAATTATGAAAAATACTGTTACAATGTGCTCTGGCACAGTAGTTACTAATACAAATTCAAAACTATTCAAACCCTGGTCAGGTACCTGTGTCGATTTTCCCATCGCATAACACTATCAATGAAAGGTGGAGGATGGTCATGTGTAGTTAACTAATTGAGTACTAACTATATAACCACTATATAGAACCAGAACTGATCAGTAAAATGCTAATGAAGTCAGGTATGGCAATATAGATAATCTGAGGTAATAAAATTGAGCAATAAGGAATTATTACCTTGGGCAAACAACTAAAAACATATCTCAAATATTATGTTATATAAAAAATAATGATATTTCTTCTAAAGCCAGAAAAAAAAAAACATTTGAAAAGACCGTACTTGCGGTACTCTAATGTCCAGGAGAAAAACTGCATTATTTCTTGCTCCACTCATACACTATGTCCCTGCTTTTGGTACCCAGGCAAATATTTAGCACATGTTACTAGTTATGGTACAGGTCATTTGGTAAGGGGTCAAGTGAAATGGGATTACAGGTTGTCTAGGAAAAAAGTGCTATAGTTTAAGGCGTGAAAGTGTGTACATACTCGTTGTTCAGGCTGTTGATGTAGTTCTCGATCTGAGCGGGAATGCCCATCAGCACAGCATTCCTGAAGCCTTTCGTCTCTATCACTTTGCCATTGTGGCCATCCAGCACCGTCAGATGGATTCCATCTTCTGACTGGTAGAGCTTCTTACCATTGGCCTGTACGAGCAAAAATTGGCCAAGATCTTTTATTAATCCTTATTTATTATTTCAGTTTCGGAGAGCTCATATATACAGTCTTTGGAATAGCTACGTATATACAGAATATAGTATGTAACGGTTATAGCTGAACAGAAGAAATTTGCAAGCATATACAATTTATCATATGCATAAAAAATAAAAGGTCTATCCAGATATTAACTGGATACATTAACCGGTTATTAAAGTAATGTACATGGTTATGGCTAGTGTGTGTAAAATGTGTCTGTCTCTTACCTCAGAATAGGCAAAGTCCTCTTTGATGTGGAAGAAACGAGTGGTGTAAGACTCCACCTTGACTTCCAGAAAGTGCTCAGATGTTTGAGGCTGTAAGAAGACAAAAGGAACATTTCAAAATCGAACCTGACTAAGTTGTGATAAAGGTTTCTAAATAACAGCGGTAGATATAAAAAAGTATATAAAGTATGATAAATAGCCATTAAGTTACACAATTATGTATAAAATTGGGTGTGATATAAGGGAACTTATAAAGGACCCACTACCATACTGAGAGCTAGATATGACTAAATTGGAAAAGTTGAAGGATATCCATAACAAGCTATTTAAGAAAAGACTTTCAGATCCATCTTACTAGGCTGGAGCGGGGTAGTTTCTTGGGCATGGGTACATCCACTACGGGCATCTCAGCATATCTGGGGTAGGCCTGTGCCATGCAATCACTAGGGCCACTGCCTTTTGGGATGTTGGCCTTGATCTTCACTCTCTCACAGCCCTTCACTGAGCAGAATGCAAAGGTATCTCTGTTATTGTGAGCCTGGACCTTGAGGAAGAGCAACCTGCACAGAGAGATACCAGAAATTAAACAAAACACACACACACACACACACACACACACACACACACACACACACACACACACACACACACACACACACACACACTCATACACTCACATACCAACACTTCAGTGAACAACTCCAAACATCCCAACAACATGAGTGACAGAGGATAATAATTATACTCTTAAATAATAATAATAATAATAATAATAATTATTATTATTATTATTATTATTATTATTATTATTGATAATAATAGTTATTTAAAACAATACATATTAGTATATGGTAATAATACAAATGTGTACTATTTGTTTAAATAATGATAATAATAATAATAATAATAATAATAATAATAATAATAATAATAATAATAATAATAAGAAGAAGAAGAAGAAGAAGAAGAAGAAGAAGAAGAAGAAGATTATTATTATTTCTTATATTATAGAATATTATCTATTATAACAAAATTAATAAACAATTCAAACATTAGTACTTGTATAAAACATGCTGAGTGGAGGGTCTCTTACCCAGTATCCTCCTCCCAGTAGTAATAACCCCTTGTCTGGTGTGTGTGGCTGATCTTTTCCCTCTGAGCTGTTTTCAAAAACATCCCTGTCTTCCTCGTCTCCTTGGTGAGCCGGTTATGAAGGTCGGAGATGATGCTGAACGTTGTGCCTTTCGGGTAACAGAAGCCAATGTTTATCCAGTCGCTCCTGTCAAGAGTTGGCAGAGGTTTGGAGAAATTATGGTCACTTTAAGTCAGAAGTAGTGTTTCTTGCTCACCTTCCTTATGCACACTAGGTGGCGGAAGAGAGCTATTTTTATTGCACACATTGATCTAAACATTAGACAAGATGATCTTTTCCCTAATGTCAATAATCATTTTTCTTCAAGACAAATACAGGCATTTTTGATCATCTCTAATATTAACACAGTGGGAAAAAATACATTTAAAAAAAAAAAAAAAAAAAAAAAAAACCTATTGTAGTACTGCATTATAACCAACATTGTTTTGTGGTCTCACAACAGAAGACTTGGTAAATAAGTATAATTTTTGTAACTATGAAGTAATGTTGTGGGAACGTTCCCATTATTTAAAAGGGAAACATTATCTAACCCATAATATGTAACAAAACACAAATGCTATATTTCCATAAAGAAAACATTTCTGGAAAATAGAAAGTGGGAAAACAGGAATTAAACAAGAATTAAAAAGCTTTGTTTTCAAAATGTTTTAGGAACCAAAAACAAATGTCCCTATTGTCCACAACATTCTGGGAACCATTAACTGTCAGCTGGGAAGATTTAAACAACATCAGAGTAGCAACGTCAGAGCAATATGCACATTTCTGAGATGCATCCATTTCATCGTATAAACAGTAAAACATACAGCATTTAAAAGTCAGTATAATCTAATACTGACTCAGTAAACAACTGTATGCTTTACTGCTCTTAGTTAATGAAGAATGATGAATAAATGAATGAGTAATAACATTAGATTTTTTTTTAATGAAAACATGACTGTATATAAAGTAATGAATGTCTAGTGGAAACTAGTTATGGTTTTTGTTTGAATCTGTTGTTCCTGACCTGTTGAAGTTGATAATCCACACAGTGACTTCAGCCGGTGCGGCCGCGTCCCAATGCACTGTGTAGCTCTTAGCCAGCGTGACTACAGGCTGGAACTGCTGGTAGTGATGCTTCTTCCCCAGAGCTCCTACCAGCTCCAGCGGCTTGTCCGGATACTCATCCTTCACCATCTTTAAATTTAGATTGGCTGGGTTCCGGGCCTGGATATAAATCTAAGGCACACAGTAATTGAGAGGGATTTAACTATAGATATATTAAACCTAGATGCTGCTTAGACCTAAGACCATCTAAGACACAACTGAGGTGAACTGAACTTGTGAATATGCTATCATGCTGTGCAGCATTTGTATGTAAGAATCATTGACTCTTGAAAGTAAGACAACAAGCAATTAATTTTTCACAGGAGAAAGCTTAGAGAACATGTGTGTTTTCAATTTATGAGGTGCTTCATGCTGGAGTTAAGGCAGGCTGGCTAGATGACCTACTGTTTATTACTTTTTAGTGCTGTTTATCTTCTCTTTAAGTCAAACTCATTTCTGAGATAATGGTCTTAATATTTGGTAGGTCATATTACATTTGGTAAGATTAGGTTTGTGATTCTTGCTCTATTTGTCAGGGAGGCTGTGTTTATCATGATGGAACCAAGCTAGCATCGGGTATCCTTCATGCTAGCTTAAGCTTACATTATGTATGCAACAACTAGGCCTAAAGCTGGCTTGCATGCTAGGTCGACTTTGGCCACCAGAGGGAGGCATGAGCAGTCTTCCAGCTAATTAATCAGCCTCACCTGCCCATGGCTCTGTTTAAGGGAAGCTTGCAAGTTACTTGATGCGCAGTCTTGAGTTCATTTTGTGAGGGCAAGAGTGAGCTGGTATTGGTAATTTTGAAACTAGAGCTGGGGGGGAAGTTCATGCTTTCCCTCAGAATGGCTTACGATCGATATTGATTCTCCCCCTGCTAATGTGGTGGGGTTGTTGACACATAAAAGTAGTTAGTAACAGTGGCTAATGCAACAAGTAGGTTTCTTCTTTCTATAGATTTGACCCTCCTGTAACCCTCTTGTAGCAATATGATTCTAAAGTGAATATCTGAAAATCCCCAATATATCCCAATATATATTAATCTCAGTTAGCAATATAAAGTGCACTATAGAGCATGAGAAAGGTGTTTGAGAACAATAGCGCTCCAGGCATCAATTTGGTCAGCAAGGGCTTTGTTCATTTCATACACTAGTCACAAACTTGCTTACATGACATCACCACTAATCCTTTCTTTTCATTCCATTGGCTTAAAGAACACGGAGTTAATGGTGAATAAAATGGTTCATGCTAACTAGGTAGCAAACATGGCTACTGGTTTTAGCTGCCAAACAAATTGGTTTAGCTCATGTTTGCTAGTTTTCACTTCTAGAATTTTTAAAACTTTTGAGCAAATTTAGCTTGTAATTATACAGTGCATAGTTTTGCATAATATTAGCAAGCAAGCAAAATTTCCTAGTATATTAATACATTTTTACTTATTTCTCCTACATTACATCTGTAATACAAAAGACCGCTTTTATTTGTTGTTCTTGTTCATTGGAGAGTTAACAACAAAGTTTCATGCCTGGCTTTCTGACAAGTTCACAGCTCATGGCATGCTTAAACATGTCAAGCGAGGTCGCATTTTAGGTGGGTGTGTACGCCCTAAAAAATCCTAGTTGACATAGCAGAGCATCAGGGTTAGCTCTTACCTGGGCATAGCGCCCACTGCAGATGGCGGCCCTCCAGTCCGGCACGTCGATGCAATCAGGGTGGCGCAGGAGCCAGTTGTCTTCTTTGACCAAGAAGGCATCAGGGTACTCGCTTACTGAGCCATCCACGTCATGGAAAATGGTGGTCTTATCCCCATCCATGTGCATCTTGCTGAACCAGGGACCTGGTTCTCCAAAGAACACTCGAGATGTGATCTGAAAGCACAATCAGTTCTCAGTGTCAAATGAGTGTTTGTTGATTAGCATTGCAAAAAATGTGAAAATTTACATTACATCAGAAGAGAAAACAAACGGCATGGATGGAAGTCATGCGAAACAGATAACATGAATGTAAGTGATGGAGAAAAGTGGATAGTATGAAAGGATGTGATGGAGAAAAAAGTAGAGTGGCTAGGGGAGGTGAAGGAGACAACATAGTTGGAGTTAAAATAAGTTAAAAATAAGTGGATGGAGTGAATGAAATTGATGGGGACCATGTGTAGGATGTGATGGAAGTAATGGAGAAAAGGTTGATGGTGTGGAAAGAAGCAGTAGATGAAGTGGGTGAAAGTGATGGAGGATCAGTGGATGGAGTGATTGAGAAAAGGTTTTTGGTATGAAAAGAAGTGGTGGAGAAAGGTGGATGAAAGTAATGGATGGATGGAAGGATGAAGGGGAAAAAAGGGATCTTGGAGTAATAAGGAAGAAGTGCATGGCATAGTTGGAAGAGGTGGAGAAAAGTGAATAGAAGTGATTAAAAAAACAGTGGATGGGAGTCATGGAGAAAGTTAATAGAAATGATGGAGAAGAACTGGATCCCTTGGATGAAAAAAATGGGGACAGGGGGTAGACAGTGAAATAACTGGATGGACGTGTTGCAGAATTGGATGGCACTGATGGTGGATTGAAGTGACTGAGAAAACATGGATAAAATAGAGTGAAATGAATAATAAATGGGGTGGGGGTGTGGAAGTGATGGTGGAAAATGTAAGGAAGTAATCAAGAAAAAAAAGTGGGTAGAAGTTAAAGAAAAGAAGTGAAATTATGTGGATGGAAGCGAGCGAAGAAAAAGTGAACAGTGTAATTGGAAGTGATGGAGAAAATTTTAATGATATACAGAGAAGTGATGGATAAAGTTTTTGGTGTGGATGGAAATGATTGGGGAAAAAAGTGATGAAAGTGATGGAGAAAAATGGATGGTGTGAGGCTTTGTGATATATTAAAGCCCCATTAGTAAAGCTTATTCTGTGTTATTTGGAGGTAAGCACATTCCAGAACTTATATTTTGGAGTGATAAATCCTGCATCGCTTCCCAGATCCTTCACAGCTTAAACACATCACTTCCTCATAGCTCAAGGCCAGTGGCTCCATGCAGTATTATGAAAAGCTGGGCGTTCTCAGAAGGAGGTGTGATTTGAATGTTGGCTCTCACCGGAACGTCATCAAATGTGATGTCGGTGACCTTGTTGTTGGGACAGCTCTGCCATGAGTTATTGAGGCGAAAGCCGAAAGCGCTCGTATGCCGTCCATCTAGAGCAACATATTTCCGGAAGGTGCAGTTCTGGACGTTTATGGGTCCATCGTAGATCTGCATGCCACGAATGGGGAAATCCCTGCAGGACACATAATAGTGATGGCTGAACACATTCATACTTGAAGCTACTGGCCCATAGAGATTCACACCTAGTTCAAGTAGTTAATTAAATTAGCATTAAACCACATCAGTGTCTGTAAAGAACGTTTCATGACTTTCCAGGACTATCTCTCTTGTAACTACATAGCTTAATTGTGTATCTATTTATTTTTTATTATTATTCTGCCAAACTGTTTCCTTAAAACACAAAGTTCACATGATTTGATTCTAATTTCAGAAGAGTAACCATCCTGATTCTTTCAGCATCCAAAGAGAATGCCTTTGTATCCATTTGTAGCTGAAACTGCAGCAATATCTGTGGTGCTGATGAGCTACACTGATGAAAAATGTCAATAGCAGCAGGGGAGAAAAGAATTCTGGGAACTGTAAGTGCTTACACTCCTCTCGGGAGAGTCCTGCCACTGTGGTCCAAACCACTCGGTCCCCAGATGCGGCCATCAGGGACAGGCATGCCTCGGTTCTCGCTCTCTCCAACAAACAGCGAGTTCTTCACCTCTTGCTTAGAGCCGTCATCATCTGGGAAGGTACCTCCACTACACATAGACGCAAACAGGGAGTGTGAGAGAATCGCCCAGATAAATGCGGCCCCTGCTGTGCATGCTCATCAGGTCCCCGAGCCACTAGATTCACACCACTGAATTACTTTCACAACTGCTCAAAGCCCCCGATTTCCCCAATGCATCTCACGAAGCCTCCCATATATGGCGTTTTCCAATTACAGCCCCAGCACAGTGGCCTGGGCTGCATTCGGCAAACATAAAGGCATCCATTTTATTATGATTGCAAAATGTGTGTGAGGGGCAAAAAAAAAAAATGAACGATTAGCAGCCCTACCTGGCTAGAGTGAGGCCAATCCCATTATCGGCAAACCTGCAGACAATAAAGACACACGGAGTCAATAGTGGCCAGACAGCACAAATTTTTTATAATAAGGCTAAACGCAATTTATTTAAATTATAGCATGCAGGTAATATTCACTGAGTGATGTAACTAACTGATAACAATGGTAATGATAATGACAATGTTTTTTGCTTAATTTAAAAAAAAAAAAAAAATTAACTGATCTTTTTCATCTATATTCTTTTTTTAATTTGATTTCTGCCTTGTAGAGCACTTTGAACATTTCTGCTGCATGAATGATGAAATATAAATAAGGATTATGATCATAATTACATGCTCACTCTCTCTCCAAGGTTAATTGAGGTGAAAGCCATGGGTTTGAATAGAAAAATATGTTGTAGCTAAACGTTTGACGTGGATACATACAAGTTTCCATTTTGATGCTGTGTTCTGACTGACAGACCAATAGACAGACAAATTCATCTATTGACTGATTCATTCACTGATTGTTTTCTGGTGCATTATGAGCATTAATGAGGGAAAAAGAATCACTGGTGGTTCACTGTTTTCTTCTCTCCTTCAAGTGTACTTACTGGCAGTCATCGAGCCAGATGTCTCCTCCCCTGAGCCACGCCCCATGGTCCTGGTTCTTATAGGCAACGAAGTGGTGGATGAGAGCAGGTACTCTGGGTTTAAAGGGGTCAGCATCCTGATGAGGGCTATACCTGTCAAACATTACAAACAAACCTCATCAAACTAAAGCTGGAGGAGTAAGTGTGACTAATCACTTGTCAATATACAGTAACAGCTGATGTTGGCATAGAATAAAAGGAAGTATCCTGGTTGTTGTAGACTTGATGGTCCACAACCTTTTTTTTTTTTTTTTTTTTTTTTTTTTTTAAGATATTGAATGGAGACAGGGCAGATTTGTGGTGCAGTGGGAAGCATTGCCAACTTAAAGTACCATGGTCTCCAGTTCAATGAGCTTTGGTTATTTTGTGTCTTGCCTGTTTGCATCATGTCTGTGTGGGTTTCCTACCATCTCCGAAAACATGCTGGTATTGTGGATTGGCTACTCTAAATTACCCATAGTTGTGAATGAGTGCGAATGTGTGTATGCATGGTGTCCTGCCATGGCCTGGTATCCCATTCAGGGTGACTTCCTGCCTCACACCTAGGCTGCGTTCGAAATCGTGTACTGTGACAATACCTACTACATTTGATTCAGTACCTACTGATCAGTATAAGTGTGTACATGAATACAATCCGGACATACTACATCCACCATGTTGGCATTGTCCTGTGAACTTAAAAAGAGCTGAGGCGCTGCCTTCCGCCATTTTTGATTCTGACGGCTCTTCTGAGCCAGCCTGTTGCCTAATGAGATAGCGGTGTCCATTGCTTCCATACTGCAGAATGTCGGCAGAAAGCAGTAGGTTATCCAGGAATTTCTCGCCTACTGTTTAATGAATACTGCAAATTCGGACATACTACTCCTTTGGCATACTGCTTTTCGCCTACTGTATATTAGGGTAGTAGGGATACTCAGATGTAGCCTTGGTGTTCCTAGAATAGGCTCTGGATTCACCGTGACCAGATGAAATGGTTACTGAAGATGAATGAATGAATATTGAGATACATGTCCAATTATTCACTACCTCAAGCAGTGGATATCTGAAATTTACAAGGTGTGTAGATGATCCAAGTCTCAGGTTTGCAACACAAAAACGCTGCAGTTGTACTGTGAGCAATTTTGAATGATGTTAAACAGATCAAATTATCATGCATCCACCTCAAAAGACATCATTTCGCACAAACAACATCCTGCCATTTGGTTTAAGAGGACTAGTGAGTAAATGACATTTTTGGTTGAACTATGGGTATAGCAACATTTTCTAAGACTACATCTAAAAGGACTGTGTGTGTGGATGTGACTCACCTGGCCCCTATGAGCGACAGGTAGGGTCTCTTGTCCTTGGCATTAGCTTCAGTGGTTTTTACTCCATTGTCAAGGATCATCCCTGCCTGCAGAAAAATGCACAAAAACAAACAAGTGCAAAGAGTTACAAAAAGGGCCTTGTCGAAGGAGATTTTGTTTTTAAGAGGTTGTCCATGTTCTCAGGGCTATTACTAATCCTCAAGGCCGCCCGATTATCCAGAATGACTCTAAATCTTGCCTTACCTTCAAATTTAATGAGTAAAAAAAAAGGCAGAACAACATTTTTCTGATTTAAAAATAAAGAAAGGAAGAAAGAAAAAATTTCCACTGAACAGCTCTTCATTGTGAAGCCGTGTTGCCTAGGGCGACTACATCATAGCCAAAAGCAGCTTGTATGTATATATTTCAACAAATATAATTTTCAAATAATGACCTTAGTATTATAAGGTTCTATCTCGGGTAAGATTGAATGCCAGACAGAACCTTATAACGCTAAGGTCATGAAATGACATTTATGTTTATTACAGTGATTCTATTTCCAGCAGTGGTGTAGCCAGGAACTGATTTCAGCAGAGGGAAGAGGAACTGTACCGCATGATCTAAAGTAAAGCGTTGCCCTAAAATACCTTTATGACAGTTCTACAGAAAATGATTAAAATAAGATGCTAGTAAAAGGGGAAATAACATTTTATCTTATAAAACCAGCACTACTCTTCTTTTTCTCCTTCTGCAGTAAACCTGTAGTACTTCATCCCTCATCACCTCAATATCCCTGAGCTCAGAGTGTAGCGAGCTGGATTTCAAACAGAAACTGGAGGGGGAAAAGCATGTTTCTGATTGGTTAATCCTGCTTTTTCACCAGCTGGTAGTGAGTCAAATGTGATTATACAAACTAAGACAAAATCCACTTGCTTATTTGACCTTTGGGGTGGTTACATATGGAATCGTAAATATGAGGACATTGTTTTGTGCTGTAATTGTTCTATAATGTTCATAAAATGTGTGTATACATACAGCTGCAATCAAAATTATTCAACCCCCATTGCAAATCATGTTTATTGTCAAAATTTACAGACTTTCAGCTGTTTGCAATGAACAAATAAAAGCAAGTGAAATAGTTCAACACAATGAATGCTTCAACTTACAATGACTTCTCCAGTTTCAAAATTATTCAACCCCCTGAATAGAATCCCTCACAACAGCACAAATATGCAAAACAGGAGTTGTCTCAAGCACACTTGGGCTTCATTAGTTATACCAGATGTGCTTGAGCTGGAACACATGAAATACCTGAACTGGCTAGGGGCAGAAAATACATGAAATACCTGGACGGGGCAGAAAAAGGAAGCTATCAATGGCTGCAACCAGATTTCTGAGAAGGCAGGCTGTGAAAAACCCTCGAGTGACTGTAAAGGACCTGCAGCAAGACTTGGTGGCAACAGACACTGAGGTTTCAGTGAGCAAAGTATGGCGCGTACTAAACACAGAAGGTTTCCATGCCAGAACTCCAAGACGTACACCACTACTGACCCAAAAACACAAGAAAAGTCTGCTCAAAATATTATAAATAAGCCACAGAAGTTTTGGGATTCTGTTCTGTGGAGCGATGAAACAAAATTGATCAGTGGTATGTCTGGAGAAAGATGAATGAAGAAAGAACACTCTGTCCACAGTCAAGCATGGTGGTGGCTCGGTGATGCTCTGGGGCTGCTTTGCATCCTCTGGCACTGGAAACCTGCAGCTTGTGGAAGGCAAGATGGATTCACTGAACTATGAGGAAATCCTAGGAGAAAATGTCATACCATCTGTGAGGAAGCTGAAGCTTGGGTATCATTGGACCTTTCAACAGGACAGTGATTCCAAGCATACCTGCTTCTACTTGGTTGCAGAAGTAGTTGTAACGTCTGACGGTATCAAACTGATTTCTGAATCAACCTGGGCTTAGCACAGAAGTTCCTTTTCTTCTTTTGAGCTGTAAATCCCTATCTGTTTAATGACCACTCTGGCCCCAGTTTGACCTTTGGAATGCTAACGACCAACCTTCCCCCCTTCGCACGCACACACACACACACACACACACACACAAGCTACCTACACGCACACGCACACACACACACACACACACACACAAGCTTACCTTACACACACAAAGGAAAAATCTCTCTCGAATGTAACATGTAATTATATGTAATTATTCGATGCCTAAATAGTGTGATGTTATCGTGTTTACATATATTGTGTGTTTATGTGACCTAACCTTAATGATTTTAGATAGTCTTAACTTAGGATATTATTTGAAATGTCTGTAACCATGTTTTTCTTGTAATATTTGTTACAAGTCCATCGAATTTGATATGTAGTTAATCGTCTTGCGATACCCTGATTGATTATGCATATCATATTGCAATGGGATACATTATTTCATGCTTTCCCTTAATTTCATATATAATACGGTATAAACCGGCTCCTCCCTGGACATGCAAATTAGGGTCTGAGACCAGACGAAGAGAGGTCATCCCGCCAACAAATCCAACTTCCTGATTGGCCAATAGCCCAAAGAGGCGTGTGTGTTGGTGTTGTCTTTAAAACAACACCACGCTTTGAAACTCAGTCTTCTCTTCAGTCTCTTCACACTCTTCAACTTCACTTCTACACTCTTCCGGTTTCTCTCCCCCGGGGCGGAAACTGAACGTTGCAGATTCATCCGATTTACTACACATTCTGGTAGATAATGCGGGCACGCTTTAAAACTCGTCTCCTTGAAAAAGGTTCGTTGAATCCAAGCGTGCGCTTCTGTTTCGTTTTTCATGTTTAAAGTTGATCCATTACATTATTCTGGTGGAAAAGAATAATGCTAGTAATGATTGATTCGTTACATAATCCTGGAAGATTCTACAGTAGCCATCAGTCACCTGACTTGAACCCCATAGGAAATCTCTGGTGGGATTTGAAGAAGGTGGTTGCAGCACGCAAACCCAAGAATATTACTAAATTGGAGGCCATTGCTCATGAGGAATGGGCTAAGATTCTTCAGGAGCGCTGCCAGAAGCTGGTGTCTGGCTATGCATCTCGTTTGCAGCAGGTAATAACAGCAAAAGGGTACTCTACTAAGTACTAAAGATGCTTGCCATGAAGGGGTTGAATAATTTTGAGACTGGAGAAGTCATTATAAGTTGCATTTTCAGTTGAATTTGGGGAAACCACTTGAAGCATTCGTTTTGTTAAACTATTTCAATTGCTTTTGTTTGATTTGTTCATTGCAAACAGCTGAAAGTCTGTAAATTTTGACAATAATCCTGATTTGCAATGGGGGTTGAATAATTTTGATTGCAACTGTAATAAGCTGTGCTGTATCTGTGTTATGTTATTCATCCACAGAAAAACATTTGGAACTGGAAAATATTTAAGTGGGATTCAAACCTAAACATAAAATCCACTCCCGTATCTACAGTGGGGGGAAAAAGTATTTGATCCCCTGCTGATTTTGTACGTTTGCCCACTGACAAAGAAATTATCAGTCTATAATTTTAATGGTAGGTGTATTTTAACAGTAAGAGACAGAATAACAACAAAAAAATCCAGAAAAACACATTTCAAAAAAGTTATAAATTGATTTGCATTTTAATGAGGGAAATAAGTATTTGATCCCCTATCAGTCAGCAAGATTTCTGGCTCCCAGGTACCTTTTACACAGGTAATGAGCTGAGATTAGGAGCACTCTCTTAAAGGGAGTGCTCCTAATCTCAGTTTGTTAACTGTAAAAAGACACCTGTCCACAGAAGCGATCAATCAATCAGATTCCAAACTCTCCACCATGGCCAAGACCAAAGAGCTGTCCAAGGATGTCAGTGACAAGATTGTAGACCTACACAAGGCTGGAATGGGCTACAAGACCATCGCCAAGCAGCTTGGTGAGAAGGTGACAACAGTTGGTGTGATTATTCACAAATGGAAGAAACTATCAGTCTCCCTCGGTCTGGGGCTCCATGCAAGATCTCACCTCGTGGAGTTTCAATGATCATGAGAACAGTGAGGAATCAGCCCAGAACTACATGGGAGGATCTTGTTAATCATCTCAAGGCAGCTGGGACCATAGTCACCAAGAAAACAATTGGTAACACGCTACGCCGTGAAGGACTGAAATCCTGCAGCGCCCGCAAGGTCCCCCTGCTTAAGAAAGCACATGTACAGGCCCGTCTGAAGTTTGCCTGAATGATTCAGAGGAGAACTGGGTGAAAGTGTTGTGGTGAGGTGTGGTCAGATCTCTTTGGCATCAACTCAACTCGCCGTGTTTGGAGGAGGAGGAATGCTGCCTATGACCCCAAGTCGTAACACCATCCCCACCGTCAGACATGAAGGTGGGAACATTCTGCTTTGGGGGTGTTTTTCTGCTAAGGGGACAGGACAACTGCACCGCATCAGAGGGACGATGGACGGGGCCATGTACCGTCAAATCTTGGGTGAGAACTTCCTTCCCTCAGCCAGGGCATTGAAAATGACCTTAATGACTTGGAGAGGATCTGCAAAGAGGAGTGGGACAAAATCCCTCCTGAGATGTGTGCAAACCTGGTGGCCAACTACAAAAAACGTCTGACCTCTGTGATTGTCAACAAGGGTTTTGCCACCAAGTACTAAGTCGAAGGGGTCAAATACTTATTTCCCTCATTAAAATGCAAATGATTTTATATCTTTTTTGAAATGCGTTTTTCTGGATTTTTTTTGTTGTTATTCTGTCTCTCACTGTTAAAATACACCTACCATTAAAATCATAGACTGATAATTTCTTTGTCAGTGGGCAAACGTACAAAATCAGCAGGGGATCAAATACTTTTTTCCCCCACTGTATGCCTAGTTATCTAGATTTCTAGTGATCATTTGTTTGGTGGCACTTAAAGTATCAAAAAAGCAGTTTGTTTATTTATTTATTTATTTATTTATTGTCTGTCTCATGGCTTTTACTTGCTAGGTTCGGTTTCCATCGACCCCCAACTTTTGCCTACTTGCTGTGTTGAATGAGTTCTTTATATCATGCATACTGAAACCAACTAAATGGACTCAGCTGTGTTTTTCCTCCCCAGAAGGTTCAGGTGTGTAGATGAGATGAAGGAAAGATGAAGAATTTGCAAGCATTCTCCTTCACACACTGATCGTAAATCTTTTCCAATAGCATCCTTGTGAGATTGTGTATGGATACATGCATGAATACATACATACATACATACACTCACCCTATAGTTAGAGTGGGCTCGGTTGTTGATGAATTTTCCCAGTGGAGTGTGTTCTGTTTTGCCTGGTGAATACATGCCCTCTGATGGACCGGTGGGGACGTGGTGGAAAATGAACCAGAAGCCTGTCTCCTGTGGACAGACAGACACACACACACACACACACACACACACACACACACACACACACACACACACATACACATACACATACACATACACATACACATACACATACACACACACACACACACACACACACAGTATGTGTTCAGCATGAGGCCCATATGAGTCTGCATTAATGGCTTCACATAACGATACCAAAGGCAGTCAGGGAGAACACACAGCAGTGGGCAATAACAAACACACTTTTTCTGACCCATCCTCCCTTTCTGTTCCTTTCATACCCACATACTGTCTTTTACATACAGTACTCTTACACAATATGAAACATCTAGTTTTCTGTAATGTGCCAGATGTAGCAGTGTTAGCTGTTCAAGCTCTCACTGATCCTAAAGGTCATTAATCACACTTATCAACGGTGTAACATCACTCACCTCAGAACCTGCAGCTGCACAGTCGATCAGGTTGTTATTGGGGTTAGCGATCCAAAAGGTGGACGTGGCACTGAAAGACAGACACAGAGTTGTTGGGTGGGGGAAAAAAAGAGATTCACTGTCTTAATTGTACACATACACCTAACCTCCATGTGTCAAAGTGTCCTGAACCCCAAGTTGCTCCTGATGGCAGGCAAGCACCTTGCATGGTGTGTGTGTGTGTGTGTGTGTGTGTGTGTGTGTGTGTGTGTGTGTGAATGGGTGAATGAGACACAGTGTAAAGCGCTTTGTAGAATCGCGAAGGTTAAAAGGTGCTGTATAAGGTGTGTGTATCTAATGATGTGGCATGGAGTGTACACAGTGTTTAAAACCCCATCAGCACTGCTGGGTCTGACACAATTGTCCCAGAGCCTATGGGACCCTGGGTGAGATTTTGAAAATAGCCTCAATATAATATAAGCCTACATTCTAGTTCATGGCATTATTAGGATGCCATTCTGGGGTGAGCATTTTGGGTGGGCAACTAAAATCAGTATGACAAGAAGAACTGTAAAGACTGTAAAAGACTTTGCCTAAGAAGGTATGAGACATTTTTGCCTCGATCAAGTAAACATTGCCCCGATCTCTATCAAGTGCACATTATCAATTTGTGTACTGATACTTGGCGAATGTCCTCTTTATTGCTGCCACCAAACCTGTGACATGCAGAAACATGGGTAACGGAGTACTCTAGCCACGGTCAGGACTAGTACCAGCCTGCTCCAAAACACATTCTGGGTAACTTTCCAAAATTGGTAAAAGAGTTGATGGACGGAGGTCAGATACATGGTCAGATACATGCTCGGCATAGTCTGAGGTCACGGAAGACCATTTGAATAAGCCAACTTATGCATGCTTTAATTTTTTTTTCTACGGCCAATAATCAATTTGAGAAAATTCAAAGTCAGACTTCACTTCAATACAGCACAATGAGATGGACTACACTATCAAATCCATTGCACCAGATTCAAATGATTATGTCAATGTTATGATTTGTTTTTTCTCAGAATTTGCTCGAAGAGCTTTTTTCTTTAATACATTCCCTAGCATGCTGAAACTCCCAAATACGGTGATTATGCTGAGGTAAAACTGTACACATTGTGTCTCATGTGCTTTAGGGCAGTGGTGCCTATCTGAACTAGAATCTGTGCTTCTAGACTTATTCAGGAAGACCATGTTTGGTCTTTTTGAAGTTTATTATCAGCAGGTAGGTGACAGCAGCACCAGGTCATCTACATAGAACAGGATTTTCGCTTCTCTGTCATGTAGGATGAATCTGGTTGATGCAGGTCCTGCTAGCTCAGTAAGTACCTAGCTAACAAACTGCAATATTAAGCTGTGTATCAGTGCTACTACTATGCTGAGAAGGGTCTACCACCCAAATTACATCTGGCTCTGTGATGAAGCCGTTCCACTGATGTACAGAGTAGAGGGAGGACAGATTATGCATGCATCAGATGGACTACAGACAGTAATTACAGACCTATTAATTAACCTGTCTGGTAGGTGTAACTAGGAAACTCATTATATTGCATAATTGCTGTTTAGCACACGTGTAGATTGGACTGAAGTGTTTCTTCACTTCTAAATGAATGAAAATGTACCGCTGTTAACAAAAAACAGTGGTTTGGAGAATAGACTGAGGGTGCGCACACACAATAGCACACAATAACAGACACAATGTCATCAATTAAGGCAGGGAAAAACAGATGCCTGTTCTAGGCATGCCTGCACTGTTGCAGTAGTCACTTGCTGCGGCGTGTCTGGTATTATGTTTTGCTTTTGTGCGCAAGTGAGAGAACACCGTCAAAGTAATTACAGTGCTGTAGCTACACACACTTGCCTCCATGCTGTGACTGGCTCTGAAATTAAAACAGTGTTTATCTATGCACACTTTGCAGCTCACTGCATTCCAACTGATATCTCTCTCTCTCTCTCTCTCGCTCTCTCTCTCTCTCTCTCTCTCTCTCTCTCTGACACACACACACACACACACACACACACACACATTTTGCACATCAACTGAAAGGCGACAGTTTGGAAAAAGTAATCCTCTGCTGCGGGGGCTCATGTGGCTCTGATCAATGTGTGCAGCCTACATGCGCTTCATCACATTACTCATCTTCAGACGTGAACATCAATATGCAAAGTGCTAAACTCCAAGAGCTTCCCCCTGATATTTATCAAGTGTATATGTGGCATTTCTGCATAATCACAAGGCTGACTACCTTGTAGAGCTGGCTAGCATTTTATCATCCTTTGCATAAGTACCAATGTGTTGCCTGTAGCGGTCTCCTGGGACTTTTCAAGAGCTCATCCAAGTTATGGTTTTGAGTTAGCTATTTATCTAGGTTATGTAGGAAGAGAATAGTTATTGGAGTGTCTTAAGAGTGTCTTATTTAATATCCTTTTCATTGAATACTTTAATCTAGAACTGATTCCAGTTGCTAGCTAACTATTTAGTTATTTGTTTTTAGACACTCCAATCAGTGTTGCTCAGGGGCGTTAGCTGCACTGTTAGCTCAGATTCTTCTCCATCAACAAACTTTTAAAAACATACTTTTAAATAGACTGTTTCCATGCATTTTTTCTTTTTCTTGTATGTGAGGGCTAATTGCTTAAAAAATGTGAAAATTGGACAAAATCCATAAAACTTCATAAAACTCAGGTATTACCACCATTTGCAGGACTAAAAGACCGATAAAATATAAAACTTGGATATCTAACATGAGACTAGGCTAGTTTGGTGTCGCTAGCCAAGGGGAGGCACAACTAAGCTATCATTGTATGGGTTTAGCTGCTACAGTGCTATGCAAAGTATAGCTGTATTTACTGTATGCTCTGCTCATATTGTGTTCATGTAACTTGGAACTCATGTAGACATTTACACACCTTGTTTTCCTGCTCAGCATGAGAGGACGTTAGTGTTTCAGTTTCAACCCCTTTGACTGTGTGAGCTAGTGGCAGAATTGAGACCTGTCAGCCAATAAGACACGAGTATATCCACATATTTTCCTGTAAACCCTGTCTTGGTCCTTCCTCCATTCACTGAAGATAAAATATAACACACACTACACTGAAGATACAAAATTACAACACTGCCGTCTTCTTTTACTAACGTTCAGTTACACAGTGACAAACTGCTCCAAGTGGAATTATTCGGGGCTAAAGAAAAAGTCTTTGGGGATACATTCCCGAATGCCCAGGCCAGGTTACACCCCTGGTGTTGCTAACTGTTTTTTGGGGGGAAAGTAGCTAATGGAGGCATGATGACATGATGTTAATAGAATAGAATGGAGTTTTATCAGAACAGAAAATAATACCGTAACATATTTCTTATAGAAAGAAGTCTTTGGTAATGATAACACAAACTAACTATTTACGTATTTAGAATATAGAGTCAAGCCAACTATTTTCATATTGACTACTATCATTTCTATCAAGAACACAGACAAAAAGAAGTAGTGAGCAGAAGTAGTGAGAAACTGACATTAAGAAAATAGTTATGGATGAAATAACTCGCTTTTATTACTTGTAAATATAGCCAAGAGAGTTTTAAAAAGGACAAATTAAAAGAAGTGCATGGGTTGACAAACAACGGTGATCAGTGATTGGTTGCTGGGAACATCAACTTGCAAAAACGCAACTCAGTCAGGGTTTACAGACTAGTGGTGAGTCTATCAGACCTGCTCTCTCATGTCATGTATCCAGTAGCTTTACTCTGAGCTTGAGAGCCATATCAAGTGCAGGACACCAAGACAAATTAGTCTCTAGGCACTTAAAGTCACTCTATCGACAATCCAAATAAGTTGGCAACACTGACTCCAGTGACAACCCACTGGCAAAATGATATCCAGTTAGTGGTATTTAATACTAGTGAATACTTTTATGGAGTGAATAGGTAGCTAGCTATTTGTTAGCTAGTTTATTTAGTCATTTCAGCTATGAGTTCATTAGCAATGAGTTTATATTGGTTAAAAATAGATTTAAAATTATTTCAATCTGGTACACATGTATAACAGCTATGTGATGCTATGTAAAGGTTTATGGTTAGCCTTTAGCTCCAGTGCAAATCTAAAGTACAGTAGTAAATATCATGGCTCATTAAGTATATTTGAGATAAGAGGAAAACTCTTTTAATATATGTAGAAAAGGAAGTGACAGTGAAGCTAAACAAAAGATAGATACTTTTAGAGTTTTGGTTCTAGATTAGGATTTTCTAATAGAAATGGGTTCAAATGTGCCAAAATAAAGACACTTCAATTTAGGACTCATCCCACACATCCTAAAATTAAACACGCCACTAATTTATCATTTGAACTCCATTTTGTCTAGTCTTTGCTTGTTGCCACACATCTTGAAATAAACATTATTCTAATGCATTAGATGAGCGGTTGAGAGAGAATATTAAGCGACGATGAGACTGCCAGAGTTCAGTGGCGCCTTCCATGCTGAGCTGATCAACCGATTTTAATTAGTGGAGATTAAACGAGGTCCCAAAACATGTAGGCTTACATATATTTTCAGATAAAAAATAATTATGGAGAGATGCTGGCGTGAAGAGGAGCTTGTTAGTACGATCGCAGAGTCTTACTGCGTTTAGGTGGAGAGGAATCTAGTGGCAATTAGGAATGGGACTGTAACAGTTCGATGAGGGTAATGAGTTATGTCACGGCATACGATGGCTCAAGAATTTTAACTTGATTTCAAAACATGACTGACAAGTTTTTAATTAGTTTACAGCCTAATCTCTGTTCCTCTGTATGTAAAACCTTAAAAAAATGTGGATGGTGCTGGAACATTTCTCTATCAGCCCAGACTGGAACACACACATCATTTGTTTCAATAATCTCCTTCCATTAAAGCTTATTTTCTTTTAATCTGTACACCACAAAAGCAAACACTTTTATTTTGCAATATTTAGTGGGAATGCGCCAATCCAAACGTGAGCACTAGTGGCATGGCTTCCTCTTTCGTGTCACTGTTCCCATGGCAACAAACACCATGTGATCATGTTTTGGTTTTCTGTTCTATTCATCTCTCTGCCCCTGTCCTGTTACTGGTTTGTTGCCCAGTTGTGTTCATCTATTCTGTGTTAAGTAATTCTTGTTCTTCACTGGATTATGGATTGCCCTGTATCAAGGCCCCAAAAGCCATGGATTTACCAAGCTTAAGCACTTGTATCCTGCCTCTCACCGCACATTACAACTGGACTACAATCTGGTATCAGATTGGACTTTACCTTTTTTTTAAAAAATGTATTTATTTTTTATTTTTTATTTATTTATTTTAAAAAAATTTTTTATAAGTGCCCTGTTTGTCCTTTTATAAATGAATGTCAGTGCTCCTGACTGACAATTTTTACCTGTAATTACATTGCTTAGATAGGATCTCTCTTTTCATCATGAGCTCATAATTAGCTAAAAGAGAATAAGGGCAAATAGTGAAGTCCCCTCAACATCTTCAAAACAGCTTGGAGTCAGTGATCATTGATTATCGAGTGTATTAATTATAGAAAGTGGAGAAATTCTCTCAAAAGAGAGAGTACATAAGAAAGAAAGAACTTTACATTCTTGACTGGTTTTAGTCATTTTTTGACATTGCTAAAAATATCCATATGTTTGAGTTGTTAACTTTCATCGAAAAAGTCTGAGGGTGGAAATGAGAAGTGATTTTATTGTAAACTATTAATCTGATATTTATGTCTGTTTTTTCTGGAAAGAAAATCAGATTTCACATCCGTAATTTCTTTAACTCATTTCAATAAAAGTGTTTTAATTGTCCTTTAATACAGTAAATGAGTGAATTACTAAAAAATAATGCATCAACAATAGTTCAGCACCTCCATAATACTAAGCTTTTTTCTTTTTTTTTTTTGTCACATTCTTCACTTCCATTCAGGGTTTATTATGTGCAAATTCAAAATGAGCACAAAAAACATGTGGTTGAAAGCCATTTTGTAAATGGCACTTATTCTGTACTACTATGCCATTTGCACAATGTGTAGTTGCGTGTTGTGTAGCCGCTGTATGTGTCACTATGATTACTACTTCAATATTTGAAGCTCTCTTACGTGCAGTCCTGCCGTGGTTTGGCCACGTAGCCTGGGTATGCTCCGTCTGTGATGTCTCTGCACATTCTGCTGTCACGATCAGAGGGAAGTAGAGTGCTGGCTTTGATCAACAGGCCGAGACAGTGCTCGAACGTGTTCCTTTCCTCTGGGCCATCCTCAGTAAAGAAACAGTGACCCAGAGCGTCATAGCCCACCACATCCTTTACCTGTAAAACAGATGAAGATGTCAGTGTTGGTAATAGTCTCTATTGAAAAGTGTTCACTCTATCATCGGAAGATATTTGAATCCTGAAGCTCCAGCCATCTGTGGCCAGAAGTCCAGTAGAGTGTAACTGGCATTGCTCTGTGGGTGGGAAAGATGGCATACTCTCTCCCTTGTCAATCAGAGTGACACTAACAATCATGGGTGTCTCTAAGATTATTTATATGAAGGCAGTTTGAAAAAGGACTGTTGGCAGAGCTGCACCTTGTCTCAGAGGAAGCAGGTTCTAGCCATCGTACTGGCATTGGTAATGTAAAAGCTGTCATGCAGACCAGGAAGCGCACCGCAGTACCGAACCCGAGACTACCTGTAGGAGGTGGTCTGAGTTCGGTTGCACTGGAACTGTGCCGTGATTCCCGTGAATGTGAACACAATTCGCACTCGGGTCCGCACTTGTTCAGGAATAAAGTAACCTGCACATGTGATTTAGCCAATAATGGCATTAGTTTCTACACGTTTACCATGAGTGGCAGGAGAACGTTGTGGGAGACAGAAGTAGTACACTGCTGCGCGTAATATCTGCTGCACATAATAGCACCAAAATAATTAAAAAAAAAAAAAATGTATGGTCACCAAACATGGTGAGTCTGTGATGACGTGAGATGAACGCAAATGCACCAGGGTTCGATAGCGTCAAATAAGTCTGAAACCAGAGTCATGCAAAGTCAGTTTAACTGCAGAGTTGTTTTCAGAGTTGGATTCTAAACTCATGAATATCATAACTGACTATCGTTTCAGAAACTCCATCGCCACTGCAGTTAAGCACATTACCACACATTATGCACCTTCTGCTGAGGTGATGAGGAACCTGCAAATTCATATCTCGTAGCTTAATGCACAGACTGTCATTGCCAGTTCAACTGAACTCCAGGTTACAACAGCATTGTTAGAGAACTCTTCTTCTATTCAGAATGAGGAATTCAGCCACTGCTGTCTATAGCACACTATAAAGAAGGTGAATGATGAGGGAAAAAAGGGGAAAAATGCTGTTTTGAAATGACACACCTGGATAACAGGCTGTGAGTGAATGTGTATGGTTAAGAGTGTGTTGTGAAGCTTGTTAGGAAGGCAGCTGGGAGGCAACAGATGGCAGTGTGATTGTGTGGTAAATGGAGGAAATGTCAGGCCACACAGCGCTGCTTTACCAGGAATCCTGTTGTTTAGAGTGTGGAGTCATATGCAAAACTAAATTAACTCTTTTAACCTCTCTGGATAGGTAGGATTGGAACAACAAAAAAGACCTGAGTACCACAGCACATACACATTCTCCCTTTTTTTGCTGTTTATGTTTTCAGCTCACAGTAATTCGCTTTCTGCCTGTTATAGGCACTTTGTATTTGTGTGTAATGAATTGAAAGAAAACAGATGTCCAATTGATAGGGCCATGTCACCTTGAAAACAAGAATCTCCACAATATAATGTTATATTTATGCTAATTGCCTGTTCTTAAATAATTATCTGATTATTAATGTGTTGACTCAGGTTCAACTCATGGTCTCACCATTGGTCTTGAGCAAAGGACAAAGGACAGAGGACCAGAGAGAGTCATGTGACTCACCAGCAGACCATTGGACCCATGTATGGTGACGCAGCGGGAGAAACTGTGATGGATGGACAGGTCCTTCACATAGGTTGGTGGGTCGTAGCCTCCTCTCTCATCCACATCTCCGTTCATGTGGAAGTGCACAGGGTAGTGACCCATAGACTGCTGTCCCATGTGCAAGAACTCCACCCCTTGGATGTGCACTGCTTTAAAACCATGCTCCACCTGAAATAGAGAGAAAAGGTAAGAAAAGGTAAACGTTTTTTTTTTTTTAAAGATTTGGGTCATAATGTGACCTAAATCACATTAGCGAGTCTGTGTGACAACGATTTTTAAGAGAGATTGGAGCCGGTTCTTGGCATAGGTTACATAGGCATCACTGAAAGGTCATTTTACTGATTTTACATTTTACAGCTATATGCATCCAATGGCTAAGCACCCAAACCTAAAGTCAGTGTTTGGAGTTGACAACCAAATTTACTAATGAAAGTGTCTGAAATGGTACAGAAATGCTATAGTATATATATATAACAGAATTTAGGGGAATGATTCTTGTTCCACTGTTCCAATTCATTTTAATACATACATCCTTAAGGACTTGTGCACCACAGGGCTTTGGCAGTGTCCCCAAAGTGCAGAATATCCATGCTATTTATTCTGATATCTGATGTTGCATTTTTTCACACACTCCTTGTTGCTAGAGTAAATTAATAATGTATGAATCTTTTAAAAGAATGAAGTGAAAGTGTAAATAACCATTTCAGAAGTTGCCGTATCATTTCATATATATGTTAATGTTAAAGTTAATAAACTTGCGATTCCGGTGAAAAGGGGGAGTGAAAGTACAACAGTTGTCTAAAATATAGGTGTAATTTAAGTTTTCAAGGTAAGAATATGATCTAAGTTTTAGTCCTACTGTAATAAATGCTGGTGAATATAAGCTTATTATTGATATTACAACAAACCCATGGAAGATGAACACTGAATCAAAAATTATGGCTCTGTGGTGTGGAGTCTAATCCCTTAGTCTGGTGAGTAGACAGGATGACTTTTTTTTTTTAGGTCATGAAAGGTGAGGAGTGGTTTTATCTGTAATTTTCCTGAACTAAAGGGAGTCTTTTTTTTTTCACTGCGGAATTTATTTGCTTATCAAATCTGAGGTTTCACTTTAAAATGACACCAAGATTTTACACCTAGGATTTAATATATATTGCCAATGTTCCCAGAAATTTTTATACCGATTGCAGTTGATGGATTTTGGCGAATCAAATAAAATAACCTTAGATGTGCTTTCATGCACACGAAGAAAATGACTATCCACTTTTTAATATCCTCCAAACACGAATATAGCTTCCTCAAGGAACATTGGATCATTGGGTTTTAAAGGTAGATACAGCTGAAGAAAGAGCAAGCGAGAGAACAGCCAGAGAGGGAAAAAGAGAGAGTGGTAGAAACAAGTGAGAGAGGGTGAACAGAAATGAGAGGGAGAGCAATAGAGATGTGACAGAGTAGGGGGAGATGAGAAATGAAAGAGAGAATGAGTGAGTAGAAGAGAGAGGGTAAAAAAAAGAAAGAGAGAGCAAGATTAGGATGTCCTAAGCTGTAATAAGCAGAGAAAAAGGGCAATGGGGCAGTGCAAAAATAAGGGGAAGAGAAGCAAATTAATGAGAATGGAAATGTGCCTGCACTGCACTGTTTGCATATTAAATAAAACATGCATGCATGAAGTTGAGATCTGGGTCTTGTGTCAACCCTTAGAAAGGAAAAAGTGACACCCAGGACATCTTTGCTGGACCGAGGAATCAGAATGCATGAAGTGACCCGATGCTTCCTGAGGGACGATGGACGAAAGGACAATGTGTTTCAATTCTTTTCCCCAGCCAAGGTGAGCGTCTGACCTACATCTCACAAGTGTTTCAACACTATATATAGATCTACACTACAAGTTAAAAGTCTGGGCATGTCTGCTTTACCTTAATACTATGAAATAATGCATAAGGACTTATGCAGTGACCATGAAAAGTGTTAACCAAATCAAACTATTTATTTTAAAATTCAGTATTCCTGATGAAGCATCGTCTCAACCAGCGTTTCCAAGGAGCTTTTCCAGTTCCCAAATACAATTACAAATACAAAATACAAATTTGCTACTGTCATATTGATATTTTTATATATATATATATATATATATATATATATATATATATATATATATATATATATATATATATATATATATATACAGTACTGTGCAAAAGTTTTAGGCACATGCTGTAGAGCGCAGATGCCTTCAAAATAATGAAACTACACATTTCTACATTTAAAAAAACAAACAAAACATAAGAAGCAGTAAACAGTAGTAAATGAAACAAAGTCAATGTTTCGTGTGACAAAAAACAAACAAAAAAAAAAAAAACATAAACATAATAGTCTCCGCTACAATTTGTGCAGTTTTATAAGGAAATGAGCTGGTAAGTTTTATTGAGCATCTTGCAGAACCAGCCGCAGTTCTTCTGGAGACTTTGACTTTCACACTTGCTTCTTATTTATGCAGCAGCCTTCATTGTGTGTGTTTGTTTTTTTTTTTGTCTGATAAGTGGTCTCTTACGTAATATGCTGCTTTCTTTAATGACATACAAACATTTTTCTGTACCATTTAATTTTGTACTAGAAAACTAATGTTTGGGAGTCTAAAATGTTTTTTGTACTGACTTGATAATGAAGAAGTCATAAAATAAAATAAAAAATGTAGCACCCTTTTTTCTGAGTGTGTAAAATAAATCACACAGACTTTTTTTTTCTAGACATAATCCTACTATTCACATATTAGGCTCATTATTTAAATGTGTACAATAATATTTTGTCTATTTATCACAGATTTTCCACTGACAGAGCACATTGGCTCCAAGCTTACATTGTTTATAAACCTACTTGTTTTTGAGTTACTGAGGTTTGGATTAAATCCATTTACTTCAAGTGACCAGTCAACAAGGTCAATAACCATAAGACCCTGATCAAAAATAAAATAACTGGTAATGGTGGGCTTCATGGACCCCTGGTAGTTCCTGAACCACACTATAAGAACCACTAAGCTATAATATCAAACATTCACACACCACATTGTCCTTTTTATCTCTTTTTCCTCACCTGCTTGCACTGCGATACCGTTTTTAATGTGTCCTTGATAACTTGCCCCTACTATTCCCTCTTGGTTGAATCCCTGCTGCCATCTTAATGGCTGCTCCATCATGTTAATTAGTTTTGTGGATGATCAAAGAGTTTGTGAACATGACTATAGACTTCAGGAGCAGGAATAAACCAGAACCACTGCGAGCTGACTTCTGCTTCAAAACTGTGGACTAAGCTGCTTATAACAGGATGTTAACAGTAACAGAAGAATATATTTGGTATTAGATTATGTAATATAATATGTAATATAATCTAATGTAAGGTAATATAAATTATGTCTGTGTAGAAAACTATTCTGCACATGACAACTGCATTGCTTTATTTTAATGGCTAGTCTGTGTGAATGATATGATATGAAATGAACTGCAAACTGGCAAAAATTCGCTTAATCAAAACTGTGCAAGAGAGGTGCTGAAAGAAAAAATGCACTTCATGAATGACAGATTCTTCCCCTTGGGCTGCAAGAGCACACTTACAGTGTGTTGTAAGTGTCACAGACTTTCAAGGTATGAGGGATACATAAAGGCACATTAAAGAGTACTGAAGCACAGGAAGAGATACAGACATATACAGGGTGAGTGTACCAAGTCCCCTCAACCTGTCTCTCTGTGTGTGGATTTTCCCAGGTTGCAGCTGCCTTGCCTTTAACTTCATTAAGTCAACAATCTGTTTATTGATAACACGAATCAAAGCATAGTAGTGCAATAACTTTAAGATCCTTTGTTCATGTAAGGGTTGAACTTTTGAGATGGTTAAAGACAGCATGGTTAAGGACAATCTAGGGTAAGGTGTCCACATACAAATGTGCTTACTGGTCAAGTGGGAAAAAATCCCAGGCCAACAAAAAATAGTAAGCCAGTAGTACAAATTAGCTGCCAAAAAGTCCCTTTTATTTTATCTCCATTATTTGTGCTTTAATTAAAACCATTTCAATCATTACATTATTTTAATTCAAGGAGACCTTGGCTTACTGCTTGAGGCAATCCTTGAGGGCTGCCAACTCGGAATACTTCAGCTGATAAACGTTGTGCAACAACTATTAAGATGCTTCCAACACTCTAATTGGATAATTATGGTCACACCATTTGTAGCGCTTAAGAAAACTGGAAAAGGGCCAAGAGATCAGTTTTCCTATGAAACAAAGAAATTGGCATTAACCTACTTTGACTGTAAGGTCACAGGCTTATTCATGTGTGCGTCCTGTGAAAATTCCAATTTGTTCAACATGACAAAAGATGTTAATAAAAAAAAAATAATAATAATAATAATAAAAAAAACTGACATGTTTTCCATTGCTGTAGCAGAGAGTCTTGTTTAACAGCTAAAAAAAATGCAGCTTGCTTCCAAAACTCATCACATGTTCACACGTCACATGCTCAGGAAAAAAAAATATAGTTCAGAAGAAATAGGAGTGTGTCAGGGACTAGACAATATCTAGATATTATAACATAAAATTTACATTAGTGTATATTTTTCTGACAATTGGTTACTCCATTCCAACAAACCAAAATCTGTTTGCTAAGATAGAAAATCTATATCTTTGTTGTATAAGCTGCAGTTATTTACTACTCTTTGTTTTAATTGTAATTAATGTTACAATTAATTACAGTTACAGTAAGGCTAATAGCAGAATTTAATTTATTTTTCTACTAGTAAAAAAAAAAAAAGGTTTAGTTGCATTAGGATTCTCTCCTGAAAATTGTAACCATTGTAACCACTTATTTATAGTTTTATTATTATTAATTTAAATGTATATTATTTTAATTAATTAATTAGCTTGAATATTATGAATTTTTTTCATTACATTTTTGTGACAATTAGCCTTTAAATTTCCAATATACAGCAGATATTCATTTGAATGTTTGAATGTGTTTGAATGTCTTCTCATTTATATATTCATATATTATATTATTCGTTTAGTAGACCTGGGTGACTAGAAACAGGAAATTGTTCAACCATGACTTCCTGTTTCACAGGGGGTATAAATATGAGGTAACACAGGCCAAATTCCCTTAGTCTTCCCTTTCACTTCTCAGAAAAGAGTAGGGGTATCACCCCGGTGTCCTGGCAAAATTCCCCCATTGGACCATATCTATCATGGCCCCCTAATAATCTCCATCCCTGAATTGGGTACATCACTCTCCTCTCCTCTCCACCAATAGCTGGTGTATGGTGGGCGTTCTGGCGCACTGTGGCTGCTGTCGCATCATCCAGGTGGATGCTACACACTGGTGGTGGTCAGAGGAGATTTCACCCTATACTATATGAAGCGCTTTGAGTGCCTAGAAATGTGAAAATGTAAGGAATTATTATTATTATTATTTATATTTATTTATTTATTTGTTTATTATTATTATTATTATTATTATTAGTCATTCATAACAATGGGTGAGACCAAGGAATATAGCTGTGATGTGCGGCAAAAGGTTGTTGAGCTACACAAAATGGGAAGTGGCTGTAAGAAAATAGCACAAGCATTGAAAATGCCCATTTCCACCATCAGGGCAATAATTAAGAAGTTCCAGTCAACTGGAAATGTTATGAATCAACCTGGAATTGGACATGTGTCTATATTGTCTCAATGCACTGTGAAGAGGATGGTTCGAGTGGCCCAAAAATCTCCAAGGATCAAAGCTAGAGAATTGCAGAAGTTAGTTGCATCTTGGGGTCAGAAAGTCTCCAAAACTACAATCCAAAGTCACCTACATCACCACAAGTTGTTTGGAAGGATTTCAAGAAAAAAGCCTCTACTCTCATCCAAAAACAAACTCAATCCTCTTCAGTTTGCCAGACACTACTGAAACTTCAAATGGGATCGGATTCTATGGTCAGATGAAACCAAAATAGAGCTTTTTGGCAATAAAAGTTTTGGTGCACACAGAGAGGGAGCCATATGGAAAAGTACCTCATGCCCACGATTAAATATGGTGGTGGCTCTTTAATGTTTTGGGCCTGTTTTTCTGCCAGAGGACCTGGACATTTTGTTAGGATCCATGGCATCATGGACTCTCAAATATCAACAGATATTAAATGAAAACCTGACTGCCTCTGCCAGAAAGCTTAAAATGGGCCGTAGTTGGATCTTCCAGCAGGACGATGATCCAAAACATACATAAAAATCAACAAATGGTTTACTGACCACAAAATCAAGGTCCTGCCATGGCCATCCCAGTCCCCTGCCTTGAAACCCATAGAAAACCTGTGGGGTGAACTGAAGAGGAGAGTCCTCCAGCATGGACCTCGAAATTTGAAGGATCTGGATAGATTCTGTATGGAGAAATGGTCTCAGATCCCTTGCCATGTATTCTCCAACCTCATCAGGCATTATAGGAGAAGACTCAGAGCTGCCAGATCTTGGCAAAGGGAGGTAGCACAAAGTATTGACTAAAAGGGTGCCAATAATTGTTGCACACCTATATTTAACATAGATATATAATTTTTTGATAAACCTGTGTTTTGTATGCAATTGTTTGATATCCATGAGAGCAGACTATTTTTGTGAATTCTTTTAACAAAATATCAAAAGGTTAAACAGTAAAGGCAATTTTTCACAGCCACCTTTGCTCATATTTACCAAGGGTGTCAATATTTGTAGAGGGCACTCTGTAGTCTGTAGTGTTGTATAGCAATTGCCAGCAAAGGAAAAAAACTGCTTTGTCAGTCTCGATTTTCTTTCATCTGATTTATTGATTGATTGATTGATTGATTTGTTTTGTCTTTAAAGGAGGTAGTCTTAGTCTAGGCACAACTGTAAAACTCCTGTCTTGAGAGCTCTACACAAGAAAATCTACCAACCTCAGAGGCCTGAACTGCAGTCAATGGATGCAACAAACTGATTATTAATGCAAGCTTAATCTGAATGTGCTGCCCCGATTTTCCAGTAAAGCATAAACTAAGTCTGAATACAAATAAATATTGATGTTAGTTTTAAACTTAAGTTGTGAGGAGAGCCTGAAGAGAGATTTCCATCCAACTGCTCTTGTACTGACCGACTTTCTTTCCATAAAGTGTCAACTCTTTACTACTGTTGACTTGTCCAGTAGCCTACTTTCAGCAGACCTCATTACCTTTGGGTCATTAGCAGGTGGAGTTGTGACCTAGTTGCGCTGCATAACACGGTGATTTTTGTATTTTTTTTTTTTAACCACAAGGAAAAACAACCTTCCTGGTGACAGCTAAGGTGAGGAGGGAACAGGAGCAGCAAGATATAGAGCAATTACTGCAAAAACCAGCTGCCTCTGTGACCCTTTTGCACATGCATGCACACACACACACACACACACACACACACACACACACACACACACACACACACACACACACGCTCACTCACTGACAGCATCTCCAAGCAGCCCAGTTTTGGCACAGGAGTCGTTCTGGTAGACGTGTGTGACAGCACACTAACGTCTAGCTTTAGCTGCCATCTTCACAGGCCCTCACTCCCTAAACTGAAGTGCACTATTCTTTTTTTTTCCCTCTCCCCAAACATGTCAAGCATTCGAACAAGAGCAGAAAGCATACAGGGTGTTGTGTAAGAATGCCGTACCTTGAGGTGACCGCCAAAAGTGTCGAAGCTGAAGAACTTGCAGGATTCAGAGCCATAGCAGGAAGCCTCCATTTCCCCTCGGATAAGGATGTTGCGGCTCAGGAGACCCACCTCTGCCCGCATGTCCACCCCATCCACCATCTCGCCCATGTGCAGGAAAACTGGTTTACCTACACACGCACACGTGCACACACGCACACACACACACACACACACACACACACACACACACACACTGAGCTGTTATACATTGACTTTGTGTATTAGACATTAACCCTTTCTGCTTGACTCAGATTCTCTAATGCCATGGCTCTCTCATGGTTCTCAGTGGTCCATGAAGCATATCCAGGGGTCTGCAATTTCTTTGGTACAGTAGTGGAAATCACAAATATAAATGATTATATTTATTACTAAGTTCTTATAGTTATTATATCCAATTTACTGGTCACTTAAATTGGATGGGTTTAATCCAAATCTTAAACACAGGTAGCCTACAAATAGGGTCAACTTGAATCTAATTATAACAATTTTGCAATGGCATTGACAGGGATGCCTCAGACACCAAGAAGTCTAGTACTTCTTCTTATTAATGTGCCTCAGAAATTCCCTAAAAAATACAGTACTGTGCAAAAGTTTTAGGCACCCTATTTTTTTTTTAGTACAAACTTTGTTATAGATTTTTTTTTTAATGACTTCTACATTATCAAGTCAGTACAAAAAAACATTTTAGATTCCCAAACATTAGTTTTCTAGCACAAAATTAAATGTTACAGAAAAAGTTTGTATGTCATTAAAGAAAGCAGCATATTACGTAAGTAATACATAACTTTTCAGACAAAAAAACACAATGAAGGCTGCTGCGTTTTGCTGCAAAAATAAGAAGCAAGTGAGAAAGTCAAAGTCTCCAGAAGAACTGTGGCTGGTTCTGCAAGATGCTCAATAAAACTTACCAGCTCATTTCATTATAAAACTGCACTAATTGTACCTGAGAGTACTAGTTTTATTTTTTTGTCACACCCAATATTGACTTTTTACTACTGTTTACTGCTCTTTACGGGATGTTTTTTTTAGTTTCATTATTTTGAAGGCATCTTTGCTCTACAGCATTTCTTTGCATGTGCCTAAAACTTTTGCACAGTACTGTACATTGACCATGCTTGGATCAGTGCCAAATTGTAATAAGTTCATGTGGTGCTGGATAAAGTCCATACAACTCTTACATTTAACCACCTATTTTTGAGATCGTGCACTAACAAGAACTTCCGACCGATGGACAGATTGCTAAAATCTTACATAACCATAAGTTGGGCCTTGAGCTCCTGAACATGCATGTGTAAGTAACCTCTGACAAACAGAAAGGAAGCGATTGAAGAAAAACCTTTTGACCTTTCTCTGATCTTGACCCTATTTGAATCAGTTTCAAGTTCATCTGCTAGTTACATCATAATTCCATATAAATCCTACGAACAATCAACCTCTCGTTCTTGAGATATTAAAAATGTGTTCTGTGAGTTGAAAGTTCAGGATTTAAACGCTCGATGGCCTCAATAAATAGCCAAACTATTATTGCACACATTAGTCTCATTATTTAAAAGTTTGAAAAGTTCAACAAATAAATCTGTACTGATTTATTCATGAGTTAAAGAAATCCCTGGCTGCAAAAAGTTTGAGAATCCCTGCTCTAATGAACACGTAAAACGGTTTAACCATCAGAGTCTATAAAACATTGTAACCTGTACATTACTTATACTATTGCAAATTAATTAACAAGAAATTGACTTGACAACTTGGTTGACTTGGATAATAATTATCCAAGTAATAATAATAATACACGCACAAGCTAATGTCATAACCTTTAAAGCAATAATAATTAAAAAAAAAGTTACACATAAAACATGTAACATAAGTGCTTCAACTGGGATTTGTTTCAGGGAAAAGTCAATATTTTGTACTATTTATGGAATTTTTTTTCCTGGAATATATGTTTCTTCATTACGTGGGCACGGTGGCTTAATGGTTAGCACATTTGCCTCGCACATTTGCCCAGGGTTGGGGGTACCAGGTACTCTAGTTTCCTCCCCCAGTCCAATGACATGCGCTCTAGGCTGACTGGTATTTCCAAATTGTCCGTAGTGTGGGAGTGTGTGTGCGATTGTGCTCTGCGATGGGTTGGAACCCCAGTCAGGGTGTCCCCCACTTTGTGCACCGAGTTCCTAGCATGGAATAGGCTCCAGGAGCCCCCACGACCCTGTGTAGGATAAGCAGTATGGAAAATGGATGGATGCATGGATGTTTACATAACATCCATAGACAACCATGTCGCTATGTATGTAATGTCTATACAGAATCAGTGATCTCTGGTCTACACTGAAAAAAAAAAAAAAAACGGAATAGGTGGTCGGTCAGATTTAAGAGAAAATCTTATGTATAGGTTACATAAAAATATGTTTGTTTTTCTTCAAAACCTGATTTCATTGCTTTTACTCAACTTAATTTAAACAAATAACTTGAATGATGTAGAGTGAGTGTGATCAATTCACGCAGTATTAACGTGATCCAATTACGTTATGAAATCTTGCGAGGATGTTGGCGCCGACAGGAAGAAATGATTATAGTACTAAATCAACTTAATTATCATGTGTGGCATGATAGTGTGGTGGGTATTGCTGCTTCCTCACAGTGCCAGGGTCATGGGTTTGATCGAGCTCAGGTGACTGTGCGGAGTTTGATTTTATTCCAGGGCTTTAAAAATCATGCTGGATATGCGAAAACAAAATGTGTTGGTGTAACTCAATTAATTCATGTGGAACTGATGTACACCTTTGAATTTTGTAAAATCAATGTTTCCTTTTTGTTGTTTTTCCTTCAGTGTATGTTTACATAAGGCTTCACATGTATCCTGTGCAAGAAGATGTGCATTACAATGAAAGTCATACCTACGCGTATACAGTGTTATCACCTCCGTTGTTCTCATTAGCAGAAAATAGTTTCTTGCTACTCTAAATTATGAACAGGCATAGCTGCACCTGCCCAGTGTGATTCTGTCACGATCGGTTGAGAAGAACAACTTTGGTGCACACAATCTGTGAGCAACAGAAACGGACACTGCAGATTGAGACACACACGTAGACATACACACGTACATCCATTTGCTTTGCACTTGTACAGTGTAATCAATCATCCGGCGATGCTCGCTGTCCTGTCTTCCAGCCATCCACCAGTAAGAGACGTGGATGACACCTCATAACCATTAAAACTTAAAATCTGTCTCTCGCTCTCTTTCTATGTATGCATGACACCTGCTGCCAAACAGAGTCTTCACCCAGAGTGATGCAATGTGACAGCAGAACTCTGGTATAAGGCGTGTGTTTGTGGGTGTGTGAGAATGAAAGAGCGAGGGAACAAGAGACATAAACCAATGATGAAAGTGAAGTATTGAAATAATGATATGGAGCTCATGGACATTTCTATACCTCAGATTGGAGTGAGAGGCAGAGAGGTACAGAGAAGGAGAGATAATAATGTGAGTTTGGCTGGCTTATAGGTACAAGAATGTCATGGTTTGGCAGAAAGTGTGAAGGCACAGTAAGAATATAGAATCACTTCATTAGGTACATTATGTATTTATATAGAAAGAGACAAAGACTGAGATGGATTGATAACATAGATTCCAATAAACCCACATAAACCATCACAGAAATTCTAATGTTTTCCACTACAAACCCCATTAAAAACCATCAGCTAACCATTAAAACCATTACTGGTAATTTGTTGCCTTCTATTGCTGGCATGTTATGTCTAGTGGATACCGTTAAGGACCAATAATGGTAATAGTTTTAATGCTTATATTGGGAATTGTATTGATTTTAATGAAAACGTTAATGGTCCCAGTGGGTCTCTACTGGTAATCTGTTGCCTTTTATTGGTGGCATGTTATGTCTAGTGAATACCTTTAAAGACCAATAATGGTAATGGTGGAGACCTATGGGGACCATTAAAGTTTCTATTAAAACCAATACAGTTCCCAATATAACCATTACAAATTCTGTGAGGGTTTCTATTGGGTTTTTTTTTTTCAACAGGGAAGTTAATGAAGAAAAAAACTGTACACCATATCAGTTAAATAGGCTCAGTTTAGCATTCAATGAAGTTAATCAATGAAGAAGAAATTAAATAAATCTGACATTTGCTGTGACCTTCTCATCCTACACAATCTAGTTAGCGCTTATCTCTATATCCACGCATTTGAAAATGGTCAAGCCACAAGACTGCAGTGTCTTGAGGGTAGAGTATTTTACCTCAGGAAAATGTTTCAATATGCTAGAGTAAGCAAATCCGCTATATGGCCAAAAGTTTGTGGACACCTGACCATCACCCCATATGTTGTTCTTCCTGAAACTGTTTGCACAAAGTTTCCATGAAGCAAACAATTTTATAGGGTGTCTTTGTAGGCTGTTGCATTACATTTACCCTTCACTGGAACTAAGAGGCCCAAACCTGTTCCAGCATGTTCACAAAGAACCTATGGGTGTGATGGTCTGGTGTCCACAATTTTTTGGCCATATAGTGGTGCTTGAAAGTTTGTGAACCCTCTAGAATGTTCTATATATCTGCATAAATATGACCTAAAACATCATCAGATTTTCACGATTCCTAAAAGTAGACAAAGAGAACCCAATTAAACAAATGAGATAAAAATGTTATACTTGGTAATTTATTTATTGAGGAAAATGATCCAATATTACATGTCTGTGAGTGGCAAAAGTATGTGAACCTCTAGAATTAGCAGTTAATTTGAAGGTGAAATTAGAGTCAGGTGATTTCAATCAATGGGATGATGATCGGGTG
>CM042567.1:10855000-10987500 GCA_023630585.1 Cranoglanis bouderius | reverse complement strand
TGAGGTTTTAATGTAATTGCCAGCGTGAGCATGTGTGCACTGTTTAGCAGTGATGAATCACGATGGGGAAGAATAGGAGGAGGCGTGAGCCTTCTGCGCTCTCAAAATAGAGACACAGCAGGCAGAGTCGCAAGAAGTCACATGGAACTATAGGAAAAATTCAGAGGTCATGAAGGAAAGACACTGAGTTTTGAGATCTTACAGGATTCCAACCAAATGTATGTTCAAATCTATAGGAAATGCTAATGGGTGTGTTTCTATTAATATGATGAATATTCTGAACTGGAGCAACAAGATGATGTCATCAAAACAGCACTAGACTATACCTTTCAGGATAAAACTCTTGCCACTGGGGTGATACCATTATGGGTATGTCTTGTTCTTTTAGTACTGGTGAATGTAACATACTACTAAAACTCGTCAATGTACTTACAGTATATAACTGAATCTTAAGGTCTACTTGAGGATACCTTTATCTTACTTGGAATAAAATTGTACCTGTACCATACCTTTTTTGACAGGGTGAATGCCAAACACTAGGGTTTGAAAAACAGCTTTGCAATAGTTCACAAGTAACTATGCAACACAGGGCAGCGGTGGGAATCAAACCTCCAACCCTGGAGGTGCGAGGCAAACGTGCTAACCACTAATGTTATAGATAATTAATCAATACCTTCAGATTCAAGGGTTTTTTTTTTCAATTCAAAATCAGACAAACTATCCAAAAGACTTTAGAAGTGGATTGCATTTGTTCTAGCACAGAGGTGTCGAATCTTATCTGCAAAGGGCCAGTGTGGGTGCAGGTTTTCATTCAAATCAAGCAGGAGCTTGATTCCACCTGTTTAATCAGTTGACCTTGGATTTCAATAGACTCAGGTGTGGCTTCTGCTTGGTTGGAATGAAAAACTGCACCCACACTGGCCCTTTCCGGATAAGACTGAACACCCCTGTCCTAGAAATCTTGTACACTATGGTTTGGGATGGAGCATATAATTTATCCAAAAAGCACCATTCTTCTCTTTATCCATATGCCAGCTTCTGTTCTACAAACAAAACCTTTGTGCAGGTTTCTCCCTTTCCCCAAAAAATCTTGGTGTTTCCATTTAGTTTTTCACATAGACAAATATATAATCTTTTCAGGTTGTCCTAAAAACTGATGGATGGAAAGTACACCAGAGTGATAAGACAAAGACAAGATAAGGAATAAGACAAAAACAGGCTAAGACATGTAAACGGAGATCCCAGATGAAAGATGGATGAGTGTTCTTTAAAGGTCAGGCATCCTCCTTCAGGGTGTCTCCTATATTAGCCCTAAGATGCCAAGAAAGACTTGAGAATGCTTTTAGTAAAATGACTACCAGTTGGACATTGCATCCTCTGTCCTGCAGGTGGAAAAGAGGCAAATTAAGTGGCAACTTGGAGGCAGAGGCTGAAAGCAGTCTTTCCCCTTGGCCTAAAAGCTCCTCTTACTTTGCTGAAGGTATTCTTTCAGATCTTGCTCATTTCTTCCTGCTAGGCAGTGTGAACTCCCTACATCCAAACAATTCAAATGGTCTGCACTTAAATGGCCACTTCTAATCAGATTACATACTAATAATACAAATAAATTCTTTCCACTTTCCATCACCAGTGATCCCTTCCTGATCCATGTTGAGATTATTCATCCTTTTTTTTTAATTTGGTGAAACATGACATTCTCCACTTTCCCATTTGTTTGCGGTTTCCCGCAGATGAGCTTTTCAAGCTGAGTTGAAATGCACCTCTGGAGGTGAAATAAGCAATTATGTCCCATGAATGCCAAAGACGTGTCAGGTTTTGATGTGAAGAGCATCACTGAAGATCAGAAGTTGTGAATGTCAGGCACTGAATTGCTTGGAGATACATGCATTACATAAAGATAAGTGCAAGCAATGGCAGCAGTAGCACTCAAATTAATCCCATTGTAAAAAATGTGACTGCAAAGCACTATCTGCACTGTTCTGCATGCATGAGCTCACAGACACCCTTGATTGGCTAATGTCACTCTGAATGACAGGCGAGAAAGTGTACTGACATCCCTCCTACCAAGAGAGCATGGCCAATTTTTGCTTTCTTGACTCCCAGCCATGGATGGCTGTTACTGTAAAGCTATAACTTGAAGTTTTCCCACAGGGGAAAGTCTTCAAGATGTAGGGGTTTGTGGTTTCTTGGTAACATGATAAGCTGCATTATAAAGAAAATTACTCAACACATTCTGACCAATCAGAATTGAGATTTCAGGAGGTCATAATCTTAAATACATTTATCCTATGGGTTTAATTAGGGGGAGCAAGGTGCCTTAGTGATTAGCGGTTAGCACATTTGCCTCACACCTCCAGGGTTAGGGGTTTGATTCCTGCCTCCGCTCTGTGTGCATGGAGTTTGCATGTTCTCCCCGTGCTTTGGGGTTTCCTCCTCCGTCCAAGGACATGCATTGTAGGCTGACTGGCTGATTGAGTTCCAAATTGTCCGTAGTGTGATTGGGTGTGAGTGTGTGTGCGATTGTGTCCTGTGATGGTTTGGCACCCCTTCCAGGGTGTCCCCCTCCTTGTGCCCAGAGTTCCCTTGGATAGGCTCCAGACTCCCCCGTGACCCTGTGTAGGATAAGCAGTACAGAAAATGGATAGGTGGATGGATTGACTGACTTAATTACGTATTAAGGACTAGCTGATTTGGCCGACAGCTTCTAGGATTTCTACAGAGCCCAGGCTCTTAGCTTTGAATAAAAGAGTCTGCAAAATGAACGTGTAAATATACCTGCACATATCATACATGCACAAGTCATTTAGTTATAATTGCTGAATGGAAACAAATAACTGATGTTTATGAGCTGAAATGAACTGATGTTTATTACTGCCTTTATGAACACAAGTCAGTCATAGCAGAAGGTACAGTTCCTTAACGCGATCCATTTCCTGTTTCCAGTTCAGCCTCGGAAAAAGAAAAACATTCCCTCTCAGTCCAGAGGTAAAGAAATTGAAGCTGATGTGTGAGAAAAAGGAACAGATGCCAGAAATGTTTCAGCACTGATAGCAAAGCAAATCAACAGGCGGGATTTGTCAGCAGCTCTGAGTCATCTTGCATCTACAGACTTAGTTAAAAAACAAAAGAAGCATAGTTTGGGTTCTAAAAAACAACAAGGTTGTGAAAGGCAGGTAAAAGGAGAGGGGTGTTTTCCATCCAGGAGCCTTGAGGCCACAGCAATTATCGGTGTTGCTTTACCAGTGCTGCTCAATCATGACAGCTGATCTTGGGTTGATGACAGCGGTCGCGTGTTTGTTTTCGGTGGTTTTGGAAGCCAAAGAATTCTAATCTGCCCTGAGGACAGAATAAAGAAAATAGAGACTAGCTCTTGGAAGCTCTTGGCAGTGTGGAAGAAATATGCAGCAACACCCGTGAGATCGTATGTAAGTGGCAATCAGAGACACGCAGGCCTCAACAGAACTGCTAAGAGTCTGTATGTGTGTGTTTCCATGTAAATTGTTGGCTCAAACCAAGAAGGAGGGCCACAGTCAGTAATTGGAACATCATGGGATATCATGTCTATTCAAACTGAAGGGTACACGAACCCCGTGTTTCCCCCTGCCTGTGTCTATGTTCCAAGTGACTGTTTCCTCAAATGAACTCTGTAAGTCTCTTTTGGTGCAGTAGTAATTCCAATAAGCAGACAAATTAAGCAAAGTAAAGCAAAAAAAAAAAAGCAAAAAAAAAAAGAAGCAAATTAAATACTAGCTGTCTATTTTTAACTTAATTACCTGGTAAGGCTAATGTAATTAAAGGGAACAGAATGTAAAATCAAATTATTTATCAAACAGTATTTTCGCATTGTTGAATTCAGGAAATTTAGCTTGTTAATCACCGAACTGAATAAATTGCTAGCTGTCTACAGGCTATTTTGTTTGCAAAGAAGTTCATATGAGTCATTATTTATCCTACACTTTAAAGTGTTTGCTGAGATCACATAGCTTAAATGGCAAGTGGTCTGCACTTTTATTACTTATATACTTTTAACCTTCTCAGTTCTACAAAGCACTTTACGCTGTGTCTCATTCACCCATTCAAGCACACACTAATGACAGGAGAGCAACCACGCAAGGCACTTGCCTGCCATCGGGAGCAACTTGGGGTTCAGTGTCTTGCCCAAGGACACTTTGGCACATGGAGTCATATGGGCCAGGAATCGAACTGCCAACCCTACGGTTAGTGAAGAACCCACTCTACTGCCATAGCCATAACTTAAGTGAAGTGAAAGTATGGTAATTTGTCCTCTGCATTTAACCCATCCAAGTTAGTGCACACACATTAGAAGTTGTGAGTAGTGAACAGACACACTACAAATCGTGGACACACCCAGAGCAGTGGGCAGCCATTTTTGCTGTGGCCTTGCTCAAGTGCCCAATAGTGGTAGCTTGGTGGTGCTGGGATTTGAACTCATGACCTTCCAATCAGTAGCCCAACTTCTTAACCACTGAGCTACCACCACCCCTTAGATAGCAAAGCTGCTGCTACAGTATGGAATAGAATAGAAATGTGCTTATGCCACCTCTGACACACACGTTTGAAACTTGCTGAAACTCAAGGCACAACCCTGAAATCATCATTTCCAGCACGAGTGTGTACTCATAATCCTCAGAGTATTTATGCATGTGGGTATTTCATTTCTATGAATCATAAATATTAAAAGAATACTGATCTCCTAAATCTCAAAGCAAACTGTGCTTATTCTAATTCACTTCCTCTCATTAAGCCAGGATATAAACCTGGCTCGACTCAGTCAGTATATGTGTGTTTGGAATTCTCTCAGTCAGATTACGATTTGATTCTTAGGTTTGTCTATAAAGTGGCTTATAAAAAATTTCTACATGATTGGACAAAGCAGTGCACAAAGCACTGTCCGCTGTGCTCATCCTGCTAGTTTTGTGTGTAATTGGGATTTAATTGGAGAGTAGCACTTTGTTTCACAGTCCTCTAAAATTGAGATATTAACCAAGTAAGTATCATGTGAGTAGCACAGTAGGCTAACTTAACTACAATGAAATGTATTGCAGGTGCTGGATAATAAATGAGTGTGTGGTCTTAGAAAAACTGTATAGTACTGGGTATTTATTTATGGCTGTGGTTAATAAGAGCTTAAATATCATTCTAACACCCATTCTAATACCCAAGTATAAATGGGCTTACAGGGATAAGCCATTCCCTGTCTTTCAAATCTGAAGTCAATATAAGGTTTAGTTCTTTGCATCCACATCAGATTTGCTGTTAACAAAGTGGATTATTTTGGACTTTTGTACAACCAAGCTCAATAGCACCAACAATGGTCATAAGAAAAATACACAGAATGGGATGAAGAAGCAAGGCTAGGGACAATTTCTTTTTCTAGTCCAGACTGTAGATTCATGCAGCTTATCAGTGAGAGTCGTGTCAGGAGCAAAATGCCCCCGATATCTGATCTTTATTTGGGCTGATATCTGTAGGCTATGTAGCTAATCAGGTTGAGAAAATACATTGATGCTAACCAGGTTCGAAAAATGTATATACTTGTTGGTGTCTACATTAATGCACCTAGATCTAGATAGTATAGAACTAACTCGCTATACTTTATTACATTATATTAGCTACCATAATTTGTCTACCTCTGTATGGTCACTTTTTAATTCTATAGTTTATAAAGCATTAGGTACAAGTGCTTCACATCTACTTGAAAAGGTCACACACGTTTTAGCGACACAAAAGACCTGTGCTGTGGTTCTTTCCTACTCTGCACTGTTTTGCACTCCTTTTTTCTTCAGAAAAATGCTTGACATGTCGTACCTCACATGCTCGCAGTTTATTGCGTCTTTCAGTACAAAGCATTATGGGCTGAGAGCTTTTTGGCAGCACCCCCTGTCCAATCTCTAATGAACAGCATTAAATTGAGGATTTTCTTCCTGAGGTGTGCTTTAAGAGCCAGAAATAGGCCCGACCATGGTAACTGAGAAAAACAAAAACTTTCAGGAAAAAAAACAAAAAAAAAACACAATTTTATTTTGCCAACTTGGTTGTATTTAATATGAATTTAGTCTGAATTAAGATATGATTAAAGCTGTGAGCGCTCATCCCCGCCCCTCACTGAGTGGTCTATGTAATGAAGAAGGGAGTGGACTACAGAGAACCAGAGAGTGACCCAATGAAATCCACAGTAATGAATCGAAATGTTCAATTAAGATGCTAAGATTTAAAATAAATTTAATATTGAATTTTACATACTTATGATGAGAATTAGTTTCTTCTGCATGCCAGGACAGTGAGACATTAGTTGTCACTAACACAAAGTGAATTTGCTGCTTATCATCAGCCTCAGTTATTTTGGATAAAAGCATTTACCAAATAAATAAATGTAAATTGTTGATCAGAAAAAATCCACATACTGTATGTAGTCCCATGTATGTTTTTGCTCGGAACATGAAATGTGCTTAGGTCTTCAGCCCTCGGTGTACTTTAGAGACGATATCTGCAAGGCTTGGCAAATACAAAATCACCATTGCAAGCTTCTGCAGTTTTGCATTGGCCATCGTGGTACAGGTGCTCCAGTACTGCAGGTGGCACTATTAAAATTTCATGACAATTTGTACAACTACAGGTATTGCCTGTTGCAAAGTGCCGACATCAAAAACTATGGCGAACTCCTGGAGATACAAAAAACAAACAAAAAAAAAAAGATAGAATACAAGGAGGAGGGAAAGCTGCCTTATTTATTCAATATTTACAAACAAAAAAAGAAAATAAGCTGCAGGTAATAGGTGAAACCAATCAAGGGTTGAGTATGGCGAGTATAGCATGCTATTGAAACTTGTGCAATGCTTGGAATGAATGAGCTTGGACATGCCTTGGTTGTGTATCATATTCATGAGCTCATGATGAATCATCAGAATATTCCTCAGAGTGAAGCCTCTGCACGGTGTCTGTTTGCTTGGCAATTATGTCATATTGATCGTGGAAGTCAGCTGAACGTCGTCTCTGCCTGAAGCATGCTGAGGACGTTCAGGTTAAAGTGCTCAACTGCAAGACAGTAACAGTAAGTACCACTTCTACATCACCGCTTGGCTGAGATCAGCTTACCACCAACAGCATTGCTGTAGTCATAAGCTATAGACTCTAACTGTACACCTGTAAGGTTGACCAACAAGGAGGGTATGTCCATTTACTGTAAGTACCCAATAAAATTTGCTGCTGAAAATAGTCCACCACCCATATAATATTTCTGGTCAGCAAAGGTCCTTTGGTGGTCCCTTTCTATTGGTGGAGGAATTGTTTAGGAACATATGACCTATAAAGTGAACAATACTGTAATAAAGTGACCAATTAGTGGAAATGATCCATGTGTCCACCAACCTTTTTGGTTGTGCTATTTCTGTCAGTACAGAAATTATAAAAAGAAACCATGACCTATTTAATTGTCTCAAAATCCAGGCAGGAAAAATGTGGGGGAAAAAATGCCAAAAAGTATTTTTTTCATTATTATTGTCAGAAATAGCATATACAAAATGTAAACGCTACTTGTGCTTTTAAAATGAAAACAAAGTAAAACTTTTTCTGAAACCTGTAGTTGTCACTGATCCTTACTTCAAGGCCAGCCAATGAACGTATGACATTTAGCTAGCTTTAGGTATGCCTTTGGAACCTTATTCCCAAATGATTATATAGACATGGCAAGAAGAGGATTGTCCTCCACAAAAATATCACAGATTATGTCTCTGCAAATGTGTGGTGCAGAGTCGATTTAAGCCATGTTAAGCTCAAAATCTCCTAATAGTCCTTGAGGAAAAGCCTTTTGCTTTGCCAAAATCATAAGACATAATCTCTGATATTGGTGTGGATTTAAATCCCTATCAGTGACAACTGGAGGTTTTAGAAAAACGTACCCTTTTTATGTTTTGCTTTATTTCATTTTTTTATTTACAAAGAAGCAAAATAAAGACGCCACTTTGAAATTTTGTATCTGTTATTTCTGACAATAAAAACTGACTGACGAAAAAAAAATACTGTTTTCTTTCTCTTGACTTTTAAATGATTTTAAAACAAACAAATCATTTCTATTACTGACACGAAAAGCACATGGTCTGTAGACACAATGTAGGTGTACCTAGGACCCAAATTAACATGATTCCACACTCTTGTGTTAGTCATTAATTCATCTTCAGTAATGGCTTTATCCTGGTCAGAATTTCATTGAATCCCGGAAACACTGGGCATGAGGCAGGAATACACCACACATGGGATGCCAGTCCAACACACGGCACCATGCACACATACACACACAATTCACACACTCCTTCTGGGGGAGGTAGGAGGAAATTGGAGAACCCAGAGGAAACCAAGGACCCTGGCTGTGTGAGATGGCAACGCTACCCGCTGCACCACCTCACACCTCCGTGCCACCTTGCTCTTGGTGGGTTGCAAATGTTTAACGCACAAAATTACCCTGTGCAATCTGCAGTGCATACATACATCATCACCTGATCGATACATACGGAGGTCTTTCTGGCTGTTTGTCTGTCTGTTTTGTCACCTTGTTGCTTTTTTATGACCTGTGAAAAGACTTATGCCTGTACTTTCTCACATTTTCTTCCCCCCCTGTAGAGAGTCATCGAGGACTCATTCCAAAGTGTATGAGCAAAAAGATTCCTCTGCACATAACAGCATCTATTTTCTGCACGATGAACGCTATTTGGCCCTGATAGTCTTTGGAACCTATCACTGCCAGTGTGCTGTAGGATACAATTCTTGTAAAAGTCAATCAGGGATTGAAAAACACACATCGAAAACAACACCGGGGAAAATTTCACAGTGGATCCGACCCTTCGACCACAGAGTCTGACGAGCCCTAACTATTTATTCTTGTAAGCTTTCTTCCTTAGTGTGATGTAATGCAATCCATAACTGAAAAATCCTCAGGGATGAATGGGGGAGATTCTACATGACACGCGTAATGCAACTCTGTCTGAGAGTGAGATGACGCCAAAATCCGGGTCATGAAGCTTCATATAATTACTGGCTTAATCGGTTTTGTTATTTGATCATGCTTCCCATCCATGAAAATATCCCAGTAGAATCTGACAGAGCACGCTTGGCAAAACAGATACTTAAACCACTTCCACTCGCATTTATTCCACTGAAACCTTTAGATGTTACATATTTCTGGCAAAGCACAACAAACTTACCCTTTCTGTTCACCGGATGTTTCTCTGAATCAGCATAAATAGATTTTAATGCACTGCAATTGTACACATGATGTACACGTCAAATCTATATCTCATCTCTCAGTATTGAGTGATGGAAATCAATGCATCATCTTTTTTTGCTTCAGATCTTAACGGTTCAATTTCAGGTTCAACTTATTAACAGTTCAATTTCAGCTTGTTATTCTTAACTTAATGACCTTTTTCGTGTTTATTGTTACAGAAATGCAGAGGTGGGAAGAACAAATTGCAAACTAAAGAACACAGAAGTGGTTCAGAAAACACAAACATTATGAAAAGGTAGGTACACACTGAGCTTCAAGTCCTTGCCACTAATTAGACATGGCATGTATCCAACTTCAAATGAAACTTACTTGACATCTTCATGAGGACAGGACTGTCTGTATGCTTTGAATATTACAAAACATTTTGTCATTACTGTTAAGATGTGACACCACTGCAGACATTCGCAGTGCCTATGCCACAGATTCTCAGACGTTGTGTTTTCTGATTTGGCACCGATTTGCTGTTTTTGATTTGCACATACAATATCTCATAAAAGTGAGTACACCCCTCACATTTTTTAAATATTTTATTATATCTTTTCATGGGACAACACTGAAGAAATGACACTTTGCTACAATGTAAAGTAGTGAGTATACAGCTTGTATAACAGTGTAAATTTGCTGTCCCCTCAAAATAACTCAACACACTCAATTAATGTCTAAACCGCTGGCAACAAAAGTGAGTACACCCCTAGGTGAAAATGTCCAAATTGGGCCCAATTAGCCATTTTCCCTCCCCGGTGTCATGTGACTCGTTAGTGTTACAAGGTCTCAGGTGTGAATGGGGAGCAGGTGTGTTAAGTTTAGTGTTATCGCTCTCACACTCTCTCATACTGGTCACTGGAAGTTCAACATGGCACCTCATGGCAAAGAACTCTCTGAGGATCTGAAAAAAAAGAATTGTTGCTCTACATAAAGATGGCCTAGGCTATGAGAAGACTGCCAACACCCTGAAACTGAGCTGCAGCACGGTGGCCAAGACCATACAGCGGTTTAACAGGACAGGTTCCACTCAGAACAGGCCTCGCCATGGTCGACCAAAGAAGTTGAGTGCACGTGCTCAGCATTATATCCAGAGGTTGGCTTTGCAGAATAGACCTATGAGTGCTGCCAGCATTGCTGCAGAGGTTGAAGGGGTGGAGGGTCAGCCTGTCAGTGCTCAGACCATACGCTGCACACTGCATCAAATTGGTCTTCATGGCTGTCTTCCCAGAAGGAAGCCCCTTCTAAAGATGATGCACAAGAAAGCCCGCAAACAGTTTGCTGAAGACAAGCAGACTAAGGACATGGATTACTGGAACCATGTCCTGTGGTCTGATGAGACCAAGATAAACTTATTTGGTTCAGATGGTGTCAAGCGTGTGGTGGAAACCAGGTGAGGAGTACAAAGACAAGTGTGTCTTGCCAACATCAAGCATGGTGGTGGGAGTGTCATGGTCTGGGGCTGCATGAGTGCTGCCAGCACTGGGGAGCTAATACCAACATGTACTGTGACATACTGAAGCAGAGCATGATCCCCTCCCTTTGGAAACTGGGCCGCAGGGCAGTATTCCAACATGATAACGACATGATATAATAAAATATTCACAAAAATGTGAGGGGTGTACTCACTTTTGTGAGATACTGTAAGTTTTACCAAACTGTTCCTCAGGGAATCCCAGGCAATCCACTTTACTGCTCCCAACATACCTAAACCAAGCAATCAAGAACACTAGCAGTGTCTTTACTCACATGTTATGATCAAGTACATAAAGGTACATACTATTGTAGTAGTGGTGTAATGCAATGCCACTGTTTAGTTCTCCAAATATTCATATGTTATAAGTATTTCTTTTTTTAAATATGAGCCCGCCAGAAACACTGGAAAACACTGGGGGGAAAATAGAGAGGTTTCTATTCCAGTCATGCCTGCATGAAAGTAAAACTTTTTTTGCCGCCTCCTGTGGGAACTTGCTCCCAATGCACATCTCTCTCTTTCTGTCAAACTTTCCAAAAAAAAAAAATAGTAGTGTGCCTCCTATTCGTATCTGTACTTGTATCGTATCTGTACCTGTTCATTCCGAATAATGTATTCTAATGTATCCATATTCTGTTACATACCTACTGTGTAGTGACCAATGAAATTTAGAACATACAGTGCTGTGAAAAAGTATTTGCCCCATCCATATTTCTTCTGTTTTTGTGTATATCTTATACTAAATTGTTTCAGAAATTAAAACAAAATCTAAGATAAAACAAAAGCAACCTGAGTAAACACAAAATACAGTTTTTAAATGATAATGTTATTTATTGAAGCAAAAAAAAAAGTTATCCAATACCAACTGGGCCTGTGTGAAAATGTATTTGCCCCCATAGTTACTAATTCCCCAAATCTATGAAACTAAGTAATGGGGTTCGGCTGGACTAGACGCAACCAGGTCTGATTACTGCAAACCCTGTTCAATCAAATCAACAGTTAAATAGAACTATTTCAACAGCATGAAGTTGGTTAAAAGGTCTTACCCTATAGCACACTATGCCAAAATTGAAAGAAATTACATAAATGATGAGGAAGAAGTACATCAGTCTGGCAGTCAACAGCAACTACTCATCCAGGAAGTCACAAAAGAGCCAAGGACAACATCAAAGGAACTATAGGCCTCTCTTGTATCAGTAAAGGTCACTGTTCATGACTCCACTATCAGAAAGACACTGGGCAAAAATGGCAGTGAGGCAAAAATCACTGCTAACCCAGAAGAACATTAAGGCTCATCTGAATTTTGCCAAAACACACCTTGATGATCCTCAAATATTTTGGGAGAATGTTCTGTGGATTGAGGAGTTGAAAGTGGAACTGTTTGGAAGACAGGGGTCCTGTTACATCTGGCATAAACCAAACAGTGAATTCCACAACAAGAACATCATACCTACAGTCAAGCATGGTGGTGGAAGTGTGATGGTGTGGGGCTGCTTTGCTGCTTCAGGGCCTGGGCAACCTGGGCAAATTGAGGGAAACATGAATTCTGCTCTTTACCACAATGTCTGGTCTTCAGTCCATAAACTGAAACTCAAGTGCATCTGGATTATGCAGCAAGACAATGATCCAAAGCATAGGAGTAAGTCCTAGTCCTAGAAGTGAGTGAAAGACTGATCTCCAGTTATCGGAAGCGTTTGGTTGCAGTTATTGCTACTAAAGGTGGCACAACCAGATTTTAAGGTTAAGGGGGCAATTAGTATTACACATTGGTGATAGGTATTAGATAACTTTTTTTTTTGCTTCAATAAAAAAATAATAAAAACTGTATTGAACATTCTTTTAAGTGGGCTCATATGTAAGGGCTACATTCATTAAAAAAAAAGGAATAAATGCTAGATGTTGTCTGATAAGGGATAAATTTATCCATCCATGTTCTGTTCTGCTTATCCTACACAGGGTCACAGGGAGCTTGGAGCCTATCCCAGGAGACTCCAGGCAGGAGATGGGGACACCCTGGACTGGGGGCCAACACATCACAGGGCACAATTGTGCACACACTCACACAATTTGGAAATGCCCATTCAGCCTACAGCACATGTCTTTGAACTGGGGGAGGAAACCCCCAAAGCATAGGGAGAACATGCAAGCTCCACGCACACAGGGTGGCGGTGGGAATCGAATCCCCAACCCTGGAGGTGCGAGGCAAACATGCAAACCACTAAGCCACCATGCCCCTGGGATAAATTTATACATGTAGAAATTGTAAATTGGGTTAGCGGGACAGGGTAGCGTCCATACAAGTCCCTGTGAATTAGCTGTTACTACAGAAGTGATAACGTATTAGAACGTGGGTATTAATATAAACCTGACTTGCAGTTGGCACTACTGTCAGAGCTGCTGTTAGAGTAACTCAATCAACACCTTTGCACTGTGGTATAAAAGCAAATAATAGTGCTCGATTGAATTCAGTGATACCTGATGATAGACTCTCTTTTTTTAAAGCTATTCGTACTGTATTAGATTTGTTTATATTTCTCACTATCAACACGCTAGACAACATACTATGTATACCTTTGTGTTATGAATACCTCTGTGTTATGAATACCTCTGTGTTATGCAAAACCATCGAGAGAATCCTTGTTAAGCATCTTATGTCATCTGTTTGTTTAAACCTTGATCCATTGCAATTTGCATACAAGTGTAATAGAGGTACTGATGATGCTGTGCTATGATGAATTGTGTAACTCATCATTTGCAAAAACCTAATGCATATGCCAGAATCCTATTTTTAGATTTTACATCAGCATTTAACACAATGAGGGTCGATATTTTGTTAGAATGGTTGATATCTATGGGTGTTAATAGATACCTGGTACTCTGGATTAAAGATTTTCTACTGCATCGATCACAGAGGGTATGGTACAACGACCAGCTGTCAGATGAATACCTTGTTAATACAGGGGCTCCTTAGGACTGTGTCCTATCACCTATATTGTTTCTTTGTATATTAATAATTTTATAATTTGTAATGCTAATTTTAACCTTTTTAAATACACTGATGATATGGCTCTGGTAGGCCTCCTTCAGAAGGATAACAGAACAGACTAAGTTGAATATATGAAATATGCTGAGGAACTACTGTGCTGGTGTAATAGCAGCACATTGATATTAAACATAAATAAAACCAAGGAATTGGTCATTAATAATACTAGGCAGGGGGTTGCAGTTGAGCCTGTAATGATCAACAACTTCGATAGGATGATTGATTATCATTTTAAATATCTTGGTACATATATGGATAGTAAACTGAGTTTCTTATATTTTTTAAAAATGCATGTAACGTATGTTCCGAATATGGAAAATTAGCAGCTTCGATGTGAGTCAGAGTATACTGGAGATTGCTTACTGGTTGAGAGTGTGCTGACCTATAACTTAACATCTTGATGCGGGCTCCTCAACTGTAAACAGAAAAATACTCTGGCAACAGCTATTAATACAGACAGCAAAACTAGTTGAGTTGTGTTGAAGATTTAGAAGATGTGTTGAAAAAGCAGAGTGTATTCTAAAAGATACTACTCATCCCATGTTTGACCAGTTTGTTCTACTGCCTTCTGGAATTTGCTATGTAATGCCTAGGGCAAAAAAGAATATTTACAAAAGATAATTTTTACGTACAGTGATTGGATATATTAACCATAATAACAAGATTAAATTATTATTATTTTCTTCATTACGTCTCTAAGCGAAAGGAAAACGCTTGTAGTTGTTTTAATATTGGCATTAATTACTTTTGTCTGTTTTTTTTTTGTTTGTTTTTTTTCGCATTATGATATTGCTAACATTTGTGCTGTATTGTATGCGTCTTTTATATTGCTGGTGTGGTCAAAGAGAAATTTCAAACTCGGTTGACAATAAAATTGTATTGTATAATAAAATAGTCTTGAATAGTACACAGCTACTGATGAACTGTCTGTAGGCTCCTGAGGATCAGGTTGGGAAACACCTAAATAACTGAGCTGTGGAAAGTGGGCCGTGTGCTTGAGTGAAAAGTGTGTCAAAGAATCTAAGTTAATCAGACCCTAAATATAAGGTTGCCTGAGGAAAATTGTGCTTGTGTTAAACTCTTCTTTATTTAATAGAACAGATAATTATGTAGTACTTGTAGTGAGTCAGCAAGACTGGATGAAGTTCGTCAGATTGGTGGAAAACCCATTTTAAACCACAATTTCAGACACTCTGACTCACTAATAGTTGTTAAGGCTATTTGCCGAGGCTGTAAAAACCACACACTGACCTTCCACTTTGACCTGGTGTGCAGTACAGGTGGCACAGGGCAGGACACTAAACTCTTCAGCCTGGTACATGGAGTAATCCGTGCTGGACACCACTAAGCGATCTCCGGGCCTCCATCCGAGCGCTGCATCCGCCAAGAACAACACACTGCAGTTCGAGAAGGTGTCTATGGAGACGGAGGCCTGTGGACGCACTATATACACACAGACACACACGATTTCTTAGTTGATTCTGCATGTGTGACTAATATTAAAAATGAAAAATGGCTAGACTATATTATAATATGCTGTATTATAATGAGCTCTAAGACACTGCACTCCACTGAGAGGATATGAAAATGCACACAAAACAAGCACAGTTTCTTTTTCTTTCTTTTTTTTTTTTTTTTTTTTACAAACACACAAACTAACATACTATATTATAAAGCTACACTATATGACCATCACCATTCTATTCCAACACCATGGCCACTAATATGGATTTGGTCGCTCCTTTGCAGTTATAACAGTCTCCACTCTTTTGGTAAGGTTTTCCACTAGATTTTGGAATGTGGCTTTGGGGATATGTGGCCACTCAGCCACATGAGAATTAGTGAGCTCATGCACTGATGTTAGACGAGGAGGCCTGGCATGCAATCAGTGTTCCAATTCATCCCAAAGGTGTTCAGTGGGGTTGAGGTCAGGGCTCTGTGGAGGCCATTTGTGTTCTTCCTCACCGGTCTTGGCAAACCATGTGTTCATGGAACCTCACTTTGTGCACAGTGACACTGCCATACTGGAACATGTATGGGCCTATTAGTTCTAGTGAAGGGAAATTATAATGCTACAGCATACAAAGATATCCTGTACAACTGTGTGCTTCCAACTTTGTGGCAACAGTTTGGGAAAGAACTGCATATGGGTGGTCAGATGTCTTCATACTTTTGGCCATATAGTGTATACTGGAACACTGTAATGTGCATAAGTTCATACCTTTAAGAATAATGGATCTTTATATTTATTTATACCACAGTGCTGTAGAATTCTCAACACTGACTGGTGAGATACATGGTTTAGATTAATGTGCTCATCTTAATGCATTATTGTTTCCATTGTAACAGCTTAACTCTTGATATGGTAAAGTGTAGTAATTCTTGATATGGTGAAATTTATGGTGTAGCTGGTAAAGCTGTAAGTTTTTACATATGAGAAAGTTGTTTGGACATAAAGCTTTCTATGTAACATGACAAGCAAAAAAGAAGCTGGTGTGGGAATGACTGTTTATGGCTGTTATAACACAAGCGATAACATGAACTATACACAATACTGTATATCCCTGTTCATTTTATCGCTGTTTTGTCATGGTTACGCTGAATACAGCGCTTGACTATGTTTCCCATCAGCCACTGCAACTCACTGGAACACAATACTCATGTCACATGATTCGTTGCATGTGATTCACGTTTTGGTTTAATTAGCACTAGTATTTAAGACACATCTTGCACAGCAGTCATTGTCTAGCTTTTGTCTCTCGTTGCCATTTGTTGTCAGGTTGTATCCTCGAGTCCATGCACGTTTTCTGCCTTGAGATCATAGTTCATGTTCAGGTGTCTAAGGTTTACACTGTCTGTATTGTTCGTGCTTTGTTAATTAATAAACTGAATCCGCACTTGCATCCGCCTCCGCACCCAATCCCTGAAATGTTTACAGTGTTTACACTGTGGACAATGTTTGCACTGCCACTTTAATTCCAGTAAAGTCTGCCTATCTAACGAACTTGTTTTGCAGACGGTCCACAACATTAAACAGAACTATAATGAATAAAATAAACCACAGCAACTTGGAAATGACATGTCGTACAAGAGGAATAAAATGCTTCGGGACACGTTATAGGTAAATGATCAACTTCACCAGTGTAAGTGTTTGACATACACGTAACATACTTAATATTTTTATTGTCCTATAATCATAGAAAGTATTATAGAAGTATCTGAGGAAAATTATGATACATAATTGTTGAAACAATGACATCAAAGCAGGTGGGGGGAAGACACATTGGTTTGTGCCGTACTCCTTGATTGTATTCACCTCCTTCCTGTTAGTTATGTTATAGACGCCCCCTCATCATTAGTACTTAGAAATGCAAACATGGTGGAACACAGAGCTGAACAGACAGGGTCACTAGATACTATTTGGCAGGGAGGAAACACAATCTGTTGCAAAAAAAAAAGCATAAAAAACAAAAGAAAAAATATGGGAGCTGCTTTTCAGAGATGTAGAAGCCCACTGTCCACAAATGGGATGAATTTAAGCACCAAATTATCTCCATTAAGTTAATGTAAATATTAGCTATAAATCTTTATAAATTCCCATTTCTCTTTCTCTACAAGTGACAAAGTTTCCATACCCACCACCTACAGTTCCTACCTATGAGTCTTTAGCAGGTTGCATGGCTATCTAGCGAAAAGCAAACGCTATCTAGTACTTTATCCTATGTTCTCAGATTTAAATTCACTTTTACGGTTTCACAATCGCTCTTCACGTCATTTACTTGAGGACGTGATCTGCACTCGCAAATAGAATGTTAGACACTTAACTGTGCAAATAGTGCAAATAAACCTCACCAGCCACCATAGCAATGCTTTGTGTACATGGATGCATACACACCAAAACTGGTGCTTGATTTTCAATGGCATTTGAAAATCCGGACAGGAAATGAATGGCAGAGGAATGAATGATGCTCTGTGGGGGGAAATCATAAAGCTTAATCACAAAGATTAAGTGAAGTAAGACTATGGCACGGTTTCTGGGCACGATGTGGCAGAGAGATGTATTGTAGACTCGCTCAGACCCAGCTTCTCTCCGGGTAAGTTCCTTTCTGTAATTACTGCCCTTTCCTCTCACTGCCAGCACTCATTATTTGGGGTCCTTGTGTGACTGATTCGATTTGTCTCTATCCTGCTGGCTGGTCCTTTCTCCCAAGACCTCACGCGCTATTGTTCGCTCACTGTGTGGTCAATTAGACACATTCATTCATGGCGATTGGACAGGTTTGACCCTGCAGAGCCATTCAGTGACTAAAGACCGTTTCTTAATCATCAGCAGCATGATCTGTTTTAATGGAAAAAGTCTTTATGAGTAGCAATTCAGGATCAGATACAATGACGCTCTACAGTAGATGAACATAAAACTTCAAGATACTGCACTTCATTGTAATGAAACTATGAGAAATTTGAAGCAAGTGGTTTGCTGCAGTTTCCTCAATCATGAAAGTACTGGCTTTAATAATACTTATTAGCACATCCAGTGCTGTTGGTCAACCCAGCTATACAGTAAATCATTGTTCCCTCACCAGTCTCTATTTTTTCTCTCTCTCTCTTTCTCGACAAAAGAAAATGCAGCTTGTCATGTTTCTCTTGTCAGAAAACCTAAAGTTATAGCTTTACCTCTTACAAAGCACTGACACTAGAGACGAAACATTCTAAATAAACATCTCCTTACTGAACACCACCATATCAATGATGATTTTTTTTTTTTTTTTTACATTTATGTAAAAGAACGAGTGCATGAAAAAAAACGTGATTTGTCTTGCAACCAGAACTACTGGGGATTTTCACTGATATAGGAACTTGTGTTCTTCGGCATTGGAACTGAAAGACGACCTCCAGCTGGTACACGAGAACACAGGAACAAATAAAAACACATACTGAGGGGAATTTCAGTTACGTTAAAAAAAGCACTCCTGTGGGAATTTCAGTTAGGCTCAGCATGTGCCGTCACTTTGAGGAAGACGCAGAAAATTAATTTATTTGATTATGTAAATCAAATAAATGTGGAACGTGAACTTGAACATATGTGGCATGTTTTGGGATTTCAAAATAGTTTTCAGATCCACTTTTTCCTGACACTAAACATGATGAAGAACACCTTGGATAAGTCATAACTGACCAAATGAGACCTTGGAGTCTGAACTGACCTTGGATTTGAAACTGTTTTTGGAATGTGTAAATCAGCTGGGAGTGTGAGTGAAGATCAACTCAACTGTCTTCTTTGTGCTTTTATAACCTCCAATTCAACTTTAATTTGACTGAATATTTACAGCTTGACAAGCCAATAGCTTGTATGGAATTTTTAAGGTTATCCCAGGCTTCGGTATACGTCTTTAGTTTGTTCCTCTGTTCTATGTACAACCCTATAATCAAGGCTTTCCCTTTCAATAAAGGTTTCAAACAAGACACCTTTAGCAACGAAGAACCATCAACCAAAGTGCAAGCGCACCTGATTTTTGTTAAGTGGTCAAATGTCATGCGATCACAATCAGATCTAGGTGTAAACAGGCCCAGAGGGTTCCACACATTGCACACGTACCAAGTTTGCCACAGAGGAAACGGATACGGTAGTTGCGGCAGATCCCTCCCTGCTGGTCTTTATTGAGACAAACAAGGCCATAGTTCTTGTCAAATTTGGAGAACACGTCACCAGTCATGTTTGCAGGGACACCATCGACAGTTTCAGCCTGAGGAAAGAACACCACAAAGATGTAAATTGCTGCTATAAAGTTTTTCAAATGAGAACTTGCCTTTTAACTCTCTACTGCATGAATGATTATATTTACATCAAAAAATGTTTGTATGGATTTTTATTTGGTAAATTGTTGCCATATGGAAACTAAAGCACATTAAAAGGGTGGTTTCTTGTCAAATCATGTGTTCACTCATTTTCTGCGCTTCTTCTTTAGACATTTTTTGAATGTAGCAATTATCTGAGACATAATAGTCATAAGAACCTTACCACTTATCACTTGCATTATGCACAAAAAGTCAGTGGAAACAGCTGTGGTATCGAAAACATTGAAATTCATAGACAGAGCTGTGGTGAATTGAGAAGATTGTGATGCTGGTAAAATTGCGGTGCCAATGTGTGTTTGTGTGTGTGTGTGTGTGTGTGTGTGTGTATCTACCTCAATATCCAGGGGGTTGCTACACAGACGTTCTGGGAAAGCTTTATGAAGTTCGGAAAGCTTCTCCCAATCTCCTGAGCCTCTCTCATCGTCACGATCAAACCACTCCGTCCACTCAGCCTCTGCAAACCAAACACACACCCACACTCAGACAGAGTAAAGCCAATACCTAGACACGGTAAAGCCCTCGGACTGGCTGAAAGGACAAGCTCGGTATAGACATTAGTCTCATTTACATCTGTTTCACCACTCTTGCCTGTCAAACAGCATTTGTGTGCAGATAATTAAAGCACGTCATGTGTGTATTACAGTCTACGTGCACACGGCATGTGAGAAATCTGGCTGCTTTATCAAGCTCAAGCACTCAAATTAAACATCGACACAAACAGCTGCTCAATCAGAAGACGAGCTCCTTTACTCCTCTCAGATCAAGGCAATAGTCTCTTTTTCATGGTGACGGAGACACTTGATTACGGTTATGGGTTTTTGGCAGAACAGAACAACAAGACACTCCAGAGCATACAATCAGTTCTTCAAAAGTTTGATGGCAAGAACAAACATTTTTTTTTGTTGTTGTAGATTTGCTGCTCTGCATCTTTTCAATTCAATGAGAAAATTCCGAGCACATTTAGACACACTTGTGGTTTTGTAGGAGGTTAATTCCCTGTCTGAAACATTCCTACATGGATGCAAGCCTGAAATTGTACATTTAGTCAGTTCTGAGGAAATGGAGAATAGATGCAAGAAAAGGAAACAAGCACAAGATAACTCAAGGGCGAACGTATTTACCAAATGAGACACCCTTACTCGCAGAAGCATTGCTTTAAAATGCATTTAGGGAACTTAATGATGATGTTTCCCAGCTGTATTAACTGTATTAACATATCTGCCTACACAGAACAGTGATTACACACTAAATTATCCTTAATTACAACATTATTGCACATTTACATCACACACTTAAATATTGATGTTTTAGCCTAAACAAGATTCTACTCATCACCTGACTTCTCTGTTTTTAAAGCAATGCATAAACATTGACTTTAATCCAAGGTTTTTATTTGTACCAATGGTTTATTTAATTAAGATGATTAATTTTTGTATCAAACGACAGCTTCCAACCAGGGAAGGTGAAGGCTAATGTGATGTGCTTCTTTCAAGACCACTGTTGCTTGTGCTGCATCACAGGGCAGCATAATTCACTGCCCTCATCCACATATATGAGCTCACAGACGTCCACTATTGGCTAGTGTCGCTGTGATTGACAGGGGACACAGAGTATTCCATCTCTTCCAACCAGAGAGCACATCGAAATTTTGTTCCCTTGGCTTCCAGCCATGAATGGATGTGGCATCATCAAGATTCCAACTCATGATTTCCTAATGATCACTAATGATCATATTACAATGTTTTTTGTTGTGCTCTAATGTTCTGCATTATAACTACTGCTTTGTAAAAGCAGCATGAATGTCGTTAAGTATGCGAACATATTAGTTTACAATTGCACAGTTGTAGGCTTACAACTCCACATAGACAGTAACTCACCATCACAAGTGAGCTCACGATCAAATCACGGACCAGGGAGCTGTGAGGTGGCGACACTATCCGCACTTACCAGTGGGTCTTTAATTACCAAATTACTATCAGTTACACTGGCACTTCTAAAGTTATATGAAGTTTTATATAGCGGTGTTTATCATATAGAATGTTGAAATCAAACTATTCTGGGTGGCAAAGTGTACTGTAAGGTGTCAGCACAAAAGGACAAATAAAACCCAACAAAATTTTAAAGGACATAAAGAATTTGCATTCTGTACACATCATGGTCTGCTCTCATTTCTCCTGCCCAATATTAATATTGCTATAAATAACAGGAAGAGTAGGAGGAGTCAGCAAGCTGGCAGTACAGTATGTAAGGTTTTTGAAAATCATTGGAGATTGCATTATGATCTAAATTGTTAGGTAAGGCTCATCTTCCACAGCTGTCTGTTAGAAGGTGACATAAACAATGACAAGCTAATGACAACCACTTAGTGGACGTCAGGTGGAAGCAAACCGTGTTCACAGATTAAGACTCAGTGGCAGACTGTCATCTGTTGTTGATTCATCTATTTGGTTTGTTATAATGGAGATAACAACACTACCTTGCAACACTATTTTTTTTGGAAAGTGTGAATTGTTTTGAGAATCTTGGAACATTTTAAGATGACAAATTAACATGACTAAATGGAAGCATGATTATTTATAAAGCGATTTTGTTTTAAAATGGCATGTCAGGTTATCGCTTTTGAATAGCACCATAGACTCAGATCTGTTTTGGATTTGAAGCTTGGAGAATAAACATATACTTCTTCATCCATTCATCTTTAAAGATTCTGTTTTCATTGTTGGTTTTTTTTTAAACAAGCCATGATTGCTAATCAGACCACAACTAAACTAAACTAAATGAAAAATCTATGAAAATCGATCCAACTTGTCTCTACCTTTACTCTGTATAGCTGCCTTCAGCTAAAAAAAATGACATATAAATATAAATGCATAAATGCATGTGATTGGATAAGCTGGGGGGCATGGTGGCTTAGTGACCTCGCACCTCCACAGTTTGGGGTTCGAATCCCACCTCTGCCATGTGTGCGCAGAGTTTGCATGTTCTCCCCATGCTTCAGGGGTTTTCTCCGGGTACTCCGGTTTCCTCCCCCAGTCCAAAGACATGTGTTGCAGGCCAAATGGCATTTCCAAATTGTCCGTAGTGTGTGAATAGGTGTGTGAGTGTGTGCGTGTGTGATTGTGCCCTGCGATGGGTACTCAGTGCAGTCCATTGAAATATTTTGCTGGGTCCTTATCGAGACAATGGTCCACCAGTTTGATGATTTCTGTTGTACATTATATTTGCTCTAGTGTATAAATATATGAATCAAAATAACACTGCTTTTAAATTAATCACATAAATAATATAATTACCATAATCTGATGTCATACCCTATGATTGGGTACAACTGTCTGTTTAGTCCTATTGTTGAAACATCACAAATTCAAATCCTGATGATGCTAGTCATCCATGGCCAAGAATCAAAGAGATCATAATTGGACATGCTCTCTGGGTGGAAAGGACAGCCTTTATCACTCAACTGTCAGAACTGTGTAAGCCAATCATAGGCCTATATTAGTTAATGTATGCCAATTAGAGCAGTTAACACTCTTCCAAGCGAGTTCAGCTGCTCTATATAAAGTTACATGAGTGGCAGTTTGAAAGAATGGTGATGGCAAGCTTCACATTATCTCAGAGAAAGTACACTGGCCTTCCCGATTCCAGATTTGTAGCTGTTGTGCAATAAGGGAGACTCAGCTATGAATAAACTGGAGGACATTGGGAGAAAAATCCAACAATGATTCACCCCTGTATCAAACTTTAAGAAATCCTGTCCATTAGCTCTGAAGTTAAGGAGCTGAAAAGAAAGTGAGACTCTAAGTGTTTTATATCCTGTATCCCATACCCTTGCTTTTTAATTAAAGACAATAGAGTGGGTTATTCTCACCTTGCACCCACTGACTGACAGTGGTGACGATGAAGTGTTCTCCATAACCCGAGTGGAAAGAACGGGAGCTCCTAGCCTCTGATGATGCCTTGGTTCCTGTATTTCAGAACCACACACACACACACACACACACACCAGAAACAATGACGGCATAAGCAAACTTACCTCAGCAAATGTCACCAGAATTTGTTTTCTACTGAGTGAATTCATGAAGTGCTTCACCTTGATAAATGGCGTGATCCTCTACCACTGACGATGTATCCCCTTTCACTGTAATAAAACTCCACGGGTGCCTGGAGACCGATAAGGAAAGGTGGGGATGAAAGAAAATAGCAGACGAGCAAAAATTGATACAGGAACATTAAGGTATTGAGTCCAAAGAACAGAGAAAGAGACAGAGACATGACAAGAATCACAGTCAGAGAGTTGGCTATACCATGTGAGAACTGGACAGTGTGAAAGGGTAAATGATGCCTGATAAATGTGTTCCACCAAACTGTCAGGGGTCATGAGGAACTTCTGACATGTTCAAACGTAGTGTGAGAAGTGTCTCAAACTGATATAAAAATCAGAAGATCAACTTGTGGAGTGAGAGACAGAGTGTTATATACTGTACATATTATAAGTAAACATCATATAAGTAAGTAATAGGAATTGTTTTTTTATAGGAACTGCAAAGCCGAGTTACTGTTACCACTCCGAAGTAGATTATTTTCCAATAACAGCATGTCCTGAAGTGTTTTATTCCACTTATATCACAGCAATTTTCCAAAGCTAACAATTTTGCATCTGTTAAGGAATGACAAATTCCTTCCAAAACAAGGAATGACCATTCCTTTTTTTGCAAATGTGGAACATCTACAAAACATGTTAGCTCCTGTTATCATTTACATTGTAATGTTATTTGTAAGTTAATAGCACAAACATTGCAGTTTGTGATGTTACCAAGAAACTGCAAAAGTCCTGTCCTGAAGATATTCCAATATCAGAAAGTTAAAGTTACAGATTTAGTTCTGAGTGCTACAAAGTGCTGGCACTGGAGACTCCTTCTGAAAATGCTAATGTTTTTTGTGCCTCCTCACAAAAAACTTCATCATATCAACAATTAAACATGTTTTTAAGTCCTTTTTTTTTTCTTTTTTTTGCAGCATCCTCCATACAAACTCCTGTGTAAACTGTTACCATAGAAATGATGCTGTCAGAAAACAGAAAATTAATCAACACCTTTTGCCCAATCAGATTAGAGAATTAAACAGTGCTGTTTTATAAAAAAATTTATATCATGGTCTGTTTGAATACTCAATTCTGATTGGCTGGAAGGTGTGCGTTCAAACTGTTGAATGCACAGGTAGTTCCAGTCAGTTTAATCACTGTCCTAAATGAATACACTGCCTATAAACAACTGTAACCAAAGTAACATACAGTTAAACTCACAGCTTTGTTATTAGTAGAGACACGACAGAAGTAATTCACACACACACAATCTCTCTCTCTTTCTCTCTCTCTCTAATTACATTTATTATAATTCATTCAAATAAATGTAATCTTATCACACTACTTTATCTCTGTGTATGATTTAGAGCGGGCAGAATTCTAGATCTAACGACCCGTATATAAAACAACTAAAGGAAATCAGCCGTCAAATTTTGCACTGCAAACATCAACGACAGCTTTACCTTGTCAATGCTGGGAAGTGACCATGGTATAAGTGGGATAATCCACGTGTAGGTGTGCATTACCCAATTCTATACCTCCACGTCGTGCATTAAAATTGTGTAACGCACACCTAGCCATGGATTATCCTTTACGTATTAAATAGTAGAAGTGAGTGAGACATCTCTCTTAGACAAGTCCTTAAATGATAGTGACATAAAGTGTGATGGCCATATCAAGGATCTCTGGACAGGAAGAGTAATTACAGTGGGAGATTTTCCCATCTTCACCCTGGTGTGAATGTCCCATCTGATGGACAGAGAGATAGAAAAAGAGAAAATGCTAGACTTAGACGAGCTAGAGGCACACTGCAATTTTGGTGACTGACAGGCGTCTCTGGTTCAACAAGAGCAGATCTTGTAAGTGAAATCTAATCAGCCAATTGCAAACCTGACCATGTGACATCACATCACCCCAAGCCCTTATTTTCACTGATTGAATTTTTTATTTTTATTTTTTTTACATAAAATAGTTAATGCTAATGAACTTCTAAAACTAAAATTCTACCAAATCTCTATTCCTTCCATCCATTATTTGAGGATAGTCATCAGGGCACCAGTAGAATATGGAAATTGGTTTCATGGATTGGTACTGCAGTATGAGTAAGAGCAATATTTCTTTGGCCGCGGCAGATTATTGCATATGCATTGCATGAAATGGTCCCTGGCACACTGCCAATCTTTAAGATGTCTTGATGGAAGTCCCCATCCATTATTTCTTATTCCCTTCTCCTTGATGTCTCTCTAGGTGTAAAAATTTAACTGTAGGTAGAAATATTTGGAAGACGTTTATGCACTAGCCAGAGCAGCGAGTGAATTTTTTTTTTCCTGGGAGACTGTTTCAGGGGTGATCTTTGGTTTAGTTCAGAGGCCACGCCTCCTTCACTACTCCTTCACTACTTCATTACTGGATAAGAGAACAAGAATGAGACAGAAACTCACAGTGCATTTCAACAGGTCTAAATTAGGTCTTGTGATTCCTCAGAAGTGCAGAGGAGGTCCTAGATTGAAGAGAAAACCATCTGCTCCCGTTTATTAAATCTGGGCTCACGCTCAGCCTGGGATTCACACAGTGACTCTGCGCCACGTAGAATTTATTGAGGACTGAGAGGCAGCTGCTATGAGACTTGGACATGGACTGTCATGCCTGAGCATAATCATGGCATTTGTAATTAGTAGATAAACCTGGGAGTTGATACAGACACAGGCAATGTTCTGCCTCATAGAGGAGCATCCATTTAAGAGGTTGGGTCCGGCCAAATGTTAGCATTGTCCATTTTTACAAAAGTGTTGACAAATAAATTTATCAGAGAAACTAAATACTAAACTGGCAAGGATTTTGCTTGCTTCTAAAGGAAGTTAGTGTTAATTAACCATCAATGATCATTTTTCATTTACAAATGACATGAAAAGTGTCTAAAAAAACACAGTACATTCAAATACATGAAAATTTTAACTGATTTGTCATCTCAGGTAGGGATGTGCATACAGCTTCATTTTAATATTTAAATATCTATCTAGTTAACCTCCAGAAGACACAACGAATACAATATAATATAATCCCAATTACGTCCATTTCAGATCACAAAACGTGAGAAAATTCATTTGGAAGATGAATATTTATGCACGCTGTATTTAATGTGGGCTAATCGTGTATAATTTTTCCACTGCGATTAAAAATCTCTGCTGAGACTGACACGTGTTTATGTAATGGAAGCAATAGAGATGCACAGCAAAAGCTTTATTGGATGTCAGCCTGTAGCCTTGCTATAACTGCCCATGCTCTGGCATCTTTTAAAATTCAAGCTGTGTGTGACTGAGCTTAATATTTACAAGCAGTGAATAAAAACACAGATATGAACGTTCCACATGAGAGCAGCACTCGGTGTAAAGTGAAAAGTGTCACAGAGCAGTTGAGACATATCTGGTGTAAAATGGGATTAATCTGTAAACACGGGGAACCTGATTTATTTCCAAGACTTTTAATAATAGTTGTACTGAATGTTACTGGAAATGTATGATCTCTCTTCTGTCCCAAAAGCTTCATATCTGACCAGTCTTTCCTGCCTGCATGAGAATAAAAACAACTGCTGTTCTCTCAAAATATTACCAGAGTGGGTGATCTGACGATATATAATAATATAATAATATCAATATGCTTTTCTGAGGGATCCTGGATATTGTGACATTCTTTTATTTTATTTTTTAATAATTATAAACAATGTGACTAGCTGATTTGATGTTAAAATTTTGTTAAAAATGCAGATTAACACTTAAAGTAACACATAAGTAAATATAAATAATGTTTTTTAATGCAGCACTACTGATTTGCTGGCTGTTTGTTAGAAAACCTATATATGGTGATGCATACCACGTATCATAGAAATGAATTTTAAGAATCAAAATATGATATTTTCCTCCAGTCCTACCCAGAATACCCAAATACTGATTTCTGTACTTGAATACTGGTGCCTCAAATGGTTAAGCAGTCTCAGTGAGCACTGACTGATTATACACATCCAATACTGAGCCAGCCTGGGCTCACAGATGGCACAACTATCTAAGGGTTTGGTCTGTTGTTGGGAGGTCAGACGTTTTTATTCCAGATGACACCTTAACTATCTGTGGCCAGGAGCCAGGTTTGCCAACATTCTGTCAGCTCGATATTGGAAAGAATGTTGGTTTTAGTACGGATGGTATGCTGGGAGCCATTAGTTCTATATCTCTCATTATAATGATGATGATAATCACCACTATTACCACAACAAGAGAGAGACAATTAATTTTTACATTTTAAACAAAACACACAGAAGATTGCAAATTTCAGTACAGCCAGAAATTTAGAATGCTCACAACATTTTAGTGTTTACAAAGTCAAACATTAAGGAAGTTGGTTTCATGCATGCTTTCAGTGGTATGCCAGTACTGTGATAGCTGCTGCTACTTGTGACGCGCAATGCTAATTAACATAGGACTGAATAACAAGTGGCACAGCCACTGTGCAAAAGCAAACAGTTACCACGTTTGGCTTAATTAGCTTACTGCACTCACAGTTAACTGCCTATTGCCACTCTGATAGCAGGGGAATTAATCAACCGTACTTTACAGCATTAAGAGTAGGACTATAGGGCGACTACTAAATATCACAATTATCTTGGATTTCACTCTTTCTTTTCACATAAAAAATGCGGGAATACATTTTTTAAATGGTGTGCTAAGACTTTACATAGTCTATATCAAAGATTGAGAATCATCATCAGTGGGAGGGCCTCAAATATCTTAGCAATAAGAATGCTAAGATAACATTTTCTACTATAGTCACTGTCAATAAACTGACATATGCAGTAAATATTTTTTTTTTTGGCAATCATACCATGAATCTAGGACAGCATGAACCCCACTGATCTCTGATAGCCTTCCTCTCTCTCCAGTAAATCAGAGAGACGGTAGCCAATTGCAGGTGTCTGTTAGCACATGTACTGCAAATACGTAAAATAGGGCAGTTAGTGCTCTCCTCTAAGCATGTTCAGCAGTCCCAGAACAGGTGGCTTCATGTGTCTTGAAGGAAGGGCTTATCTTTTATATTGATTGGTAGCTGTCATACAATAGGTGGGACTTATCTAGCAGAACTTGCAGTATATATTTGTATATTGATTGGAACCTGTCATACAGTAGCGGAGTCTTAGCTAACAGAACTTGCAGTATATATTTTGTATATTGATTGTAGCTGTCATACAATAGGGAAGACTTAACTAGAGAAACTGGCAGTCACTAAAACTGAGAAATAAAATGGGCTTGACTTACACTACCCACAAAAACATACTAATCTGTGCCTTTGGTCCATTTTAAGTTCGTCCTGGTCCACATGGAACTGCCCCTAAAATAGTCAAATCTAGTTCTCTTAAAGCTTTAGTGACCCTTAAATTCATGACCCCTACAACCACTTGTTTAAGCAGGGTTAAGAACCCTTAACTGTAACAAGAACCTCTTGATGAACCTGTGAAGAACACTTTTTTGAAGAGTGTACATGTTGTGTCTTGTATACAACTGATATTTGCCTTTTCCATGTCCTCAAAAGAAGCTTTAAAGATATTCACTCTAGCAGAAATATGGACATCCCATAAATGTCAGAATATAAATGACATGTCATGACAGTACATGGTCACTAATGAAGCACTAATGGGATTTAGACATGTCCTGTCAAGTTTCCACTCTGGTGTTTATCTGAGGTTTTGGCATTTTCAAGGAAAATTCTGGACTAGCACTTTCCCTCTGAGACTCAATGCGACTCCTAAACTTGTACCTAAAGCCAAGCCGATGAAAATGACGACTGCCCAGTTTGGCCAGAGTTTTCCTAGCCGAGTCCTCGAGGTTGTTTGAGCCCTCATCATTCACCATCATGGCCAGGATCTGACCATCCTCCACTGCCTCCACATACTGGGCCAGGCGCCTGCTTTCGTCCTTACTCCGGTATGTGTCAAACCTGCAAAGTAGGTCAGAGAGAAATCTCATTATCTAGCCATGGAAGGTTCTGGAAGCTAAACAAACATTCCAGGCAAGTTGGAGAAAGTTTTGAAGGCAAAGTACAGCCAAAGGCCAGGTTATTCTTCTGTGATGAGAAACTGATTACAGGCCAATCATGCAGGGCTGGAAGGACAGTTTTGTTTTGACAATTGGTCTAAAGTTTCTGTTTCCTGGTTTAATGCCAGCCACTCAATAAATCACTAATCTGTTGATGTAATGAACCGCAATCCATTATATGCTCAGACAATAGCTTAGCAAAAGGAAATGCATATCATAGAAGAGGCAAAGTCAGAGGAGACAGATATAGAAGATACTGATAGGGACAGAGGGAGAAAGGAAAGGAGATATATGCATGATGTAGTGACAGAGACGGTGGAGTTATATAAAGATGAACAGATAGACAGAGTTATACTTAAGGGGGAGACAAAGATGGACAGTGGCTTATACATCATGGAAAGAGAGACAGATAGAGTTAGAGAGAGAGAGAGAGAGACATTCATGAGGAAAGTATTTTTTAATGATAAAATTAAGAAACATCTGTAAGTCTAATAACATAAGCTCCACCTCCTTCACGAAATACAGCAAGAACACCAACCTATCAGTGCGTAGCACCTCTCCTGTTGTGGGTTCAATGACATGGACGATGATGCCTCGGTTGCCCCAGCTCCTCTCGAAATGGTAGCTGTTTTCATTTCCTTCTCCAGGATGCAGCGTTTTGTTAAGGAACGTCCAAGACAGCTTCTTCTCAGCATGAATTTCCAGTGTCCCTCCTGTTCCGACACCAACATACTTTCTCCCAAAATAACTGTGCTCATCACTGGTGTCATCAGATCTGTTGTGAAAAACACGGCAAATAAGCAGATAACACGATCAACTGTTTTCAGTGAATCTACACCACAACATTTTGATCCTATAATAGTCATTTACTCTGATGGATTGAATAGATGGGGGCTGAAAAACTGCATAGCAACAAATGGGCTAGCCAGTAATTGTATCCTTACAGAGTGCCATTATATATTTACCTGCTAAAATGGGCATTAAGTGTAGGTGGGCATGAATGAAGAGTGAACATTAAACAAACAAATACTTTTATTCCAGAGATATCAGGCACTCTAGTGTGGAACATAGATACCACACAGACAAGCAAAGGGCAAAGAAAAAGACTAATGCTGATATACCAAAAAGGCTTGGTATCTGGCTAAATTTCTATACGCTCACATACATAATAATACAATAAAATACCATTCCTGAGTTGGAAAATAAAATGTTATGACTCCTATTCATTGTCATTCACCAAAGCATGTGTGATTTATTCAATTTTCCATGTAAAGTTGGTTGGCACATCCAAATTCACTCCTATCTGAGATAAATGATCACCCAGATTGATACTATACTATTGATCCTACAGCCGTGGCCAAAAGTTTTGAGAATGAGACAAATATTAATTTTCACAAAGTCTACTGCTTCAGTGTTTTTAGATCTTTTTGTCAGATGTTACTAACTGTTACTGAAGTATAATCACAAGCATTTCATAAGTGTCAATGGCTTTTATTGACAATTACATGAAGTTTATGCAAAGAGTCAATATTTGCAGTGTTGACCCTTCTTTTTCAAGACCTCTGCAATTTGCCCTGGCATGCTGTCAATCAACTTCTGGGCCACAATCTGACAGATGGCAGCCCATTCTTGCATAATCAATGCTTGGAGTTTGTCAGAGTTTGTGGGTTTTTGTTTGTCCACCCGCCTCGTGAGGATTGACCACAAATTCTCAATGGGATTAAGGTCTGGGGAGTTTCCTGGCCATGGACCCAAAATGTCGATGTTTTGTTCCCCGAGCCACTTCGTTATCACTTTTGCCTTGTGGCAAGGTGCGCCATCATGCTGGAAAAGGCATTGTTCATCACCAAACTGTTCTTGGATGGCTGAGAGAAGTCGCTCTCTGAGGATATTTTTGTACCATTCTTTATTCATGGCTGTGTTCTTAGGCAAAATTGTGAGTGAGCCTACTCCCTTGGCTGAGAAGCAACCCCACACATGAGTGGTCTCAGGATGATTTACTGTTGGCATGACACAGGACTGATGGTAGCGCTCACCTTTTCTTCTCCGGACAAGCTTTTTTCCAGATGCCCCAAACAATCGGAAAGGGGATTCATCAGAGAAAATGACATTACCTCAGTCCTCAGCAGTCCAATCCCTGTACTTTTTGCAGAATAGCAGTCTGTCCCTGATGTTTTTCATGGAGAGAAGTGGCTTCTTTGCTGCCCTTCTTGACACCAGGCCATCCTCCAAAAGTCTTCGCCTTACTGTGCGTGCAGACGCTCTCACGCCTGCCTGCTGCCATTCCTGAGCAAGCTCTGCACTGGTGGTGCCCCGATCCCGCAGCTGAATCAACTTTAGGAGATAGTCCTGGCGCTTGCTGGACTTTCTTGGGTGCCCTGAAGCCTTCTCCACAACAGTTGAACCTCTCACCTTGAAGGTCTTGATGATCCGATAAATGGTTGATTTAGGTGCAATCTTACTAGCAGCAATATCCTTGCCTGTGAATCCCTTTTTGTGCAAAGCAATGATGGCTGCACGTGTTTCCTTGCAGGTAACCATAGTTAACAGAGGAAGAACAATAATTTCAAGCACCACCCTCCTTTTAAAGCTTCCAGTCTGTTATTCTAACTCAATCAGCATGACAGAGTGATCTCCAGCCTTGTTCTCGTTAACACTCTCACCTGTGTTAACAAGAGAATCACTGACATGATGTCAGCTGGTCCTTTTGTGGAAGGGCTGAAATGCAGTGGACATGTTTTTTTGGGATTAAGTTCATTTTCATGGCAAATAGGGACTTTGAAATTAATTGCAATTCATCTGATCACTCTTCATAACATTCTGGAGTATATGCAAATTGCCATCATAAAAACTGAGGCAGCAGACTTTGTAAAAATTAATATTTGTGTCATTCTCAAAACTTTTGGCCACGGCTGTATGTGCTGAGGAAGATGATTCCAGCTTCAAGGTGGCTACTACTGTTTTTAGGTCTGTGACATCCATTTATGAAAGATAACAGTGTCATACTGAGTCACAAACCACATAAGTAAACAGTAGTAAAAGGTGATTTATGTACGCTCTATGCACAGTGCTAAACTAGAGCCTGCAAGCTTTCATAAGTTGTAACTACATTAGCCTCCAGAGAAAAATATGAAAAGCAAACATGTCTTGGCTGATTGACTACATGTTGGGAAAACTGTGTACATTTAATTTTTGTCCAAACCTTATTACAGAAAAGAAATATCGGATATAATACCTGTATATTATAGTGACGTGTCTTATGTATATAGTGATGCTCCTGTATTACCTGCCATAGAGCGAGATTGTGAGGTTTCCTTTATATGGACACTCAGGACTGCCGATATGCAGCTCGCCGTTGTTCCCAATGAGAATGTGTTTGGCACGAAGTAAGATGGGCTGGTTAGTGTCAGCGATCACAAGCTTTCCTATAGAGAATACAGAACTCTTCCATGACTTGATCTCAAACCCAAAACACCCCTGATCTTTCCTTTTAAGGCCCCGGAGCTACAGCATTAACCCAAACATGCTCTTTACTAGTAGGATAGATATGAATGGATTTCTCCAAGTGAAGCACATGATCCTTCCAGTTAAACACAAATTAAATCCCCTGTGATTGATTTTATGATGCTTGAAGGAAGGCAGTAGAAAGGGGAAATACCTCCGTTGAGGATCTCGATGGAGTGGACGGTGGCAGAGGAGGTAAGAAGCAGTTTACGTCCGTAGCCGATGGTGACGCGGTGAGATTCACTGAAGCCAGGAGTCCAGGGCTGCAACTCGGGCATCTGATCTGGACAAACTGCAGATTGGACAAACACATACAGAATATACACACACAGGACAATTCAGAGTTAAGTAACAAGACATGCAAATTACAATTTAGTGCAAAGTGCATGATGTACATTGCCTTGCATAAATATTCACACCCATGGAACTTTTCCATACTTGGTATTGTTACAACCTGCAGCTGAAAAAGATTTAATTGGGATTTTGACATTTGATTTATACAGTATTCACAACATTTGAAGCAGCTGGTAGCATAATTATTTACCCCCTTCAGTCAATACAGTACTTGGAAGAATCACCTATGGCTAAAGTCTTCAGGGATATGGCTCAATCACCATAGGCATTGTATACAGTATGATATGAACACATATTGTGTGCATATACAGTACATACACACCAATATTTTCCTGACTGTTTTGATACCTGAACAAAAATAAAGCATACAATTTCCCGTTCTTGTCTTGTGAAGATGTTTATCTGCTCTATGAACGTTGAAAGTAACACACACACACACACACACATATATATATATATATATTCATTCAGGGATGATCTTATTACAACAGCACAGATTTTTATAAAACATGCCAATCAGAGAAGATTTATTCATATTCATATTTTGATCTCAAACCCAAATGTCTTCAGTGTATAGCAAAAACAAAAAAATTGGCCTTTCCTTTTGTATTCAGTTTACTCAAAAGCAACCCAAGCACCCTAAACCCCAATCAAACTCTGTGTGATGTCATTCTTAATGGACTGATGTTCTGTAGGAAGGCCATCTTTCTTAAAAGCAGACACAAGCAGTGCTGTGATTACAGCAAACCAGACAGATTCATCCTGCTTCTGTATCCTTAAAAAAAATCCATTTATGCATTTGGTCAATTACATAAACCCTTTGCCATCTTTGTTCCATGCATAAAAGTAAGAATGAAAAAGAAAGAAATGTAGGCACTTTTGATGCATTAAATTTCTCTGCCATCCTATAAAGAGGATGAAGAATCATTTCTCCATGGCAGAGGAAAAATGCTCATGGTCGTAATTACTGCGAGCGAGCAAATGTTCCAGTGCTGACTTATGTTTGCAATTACAATAAAGTGGTTGAAAGAAAGGAAAGAGTATGTTTATACCTCTATAAATATGAAAAGGTTGAGTTTGACCTTGAACGTCCATAACAAAACTGGACCATAAGGAAACAAGTGGATAAATGTTGGGGCTTATTCAAAAGCACTCCCTCTGTCTTCCGTTCATGGTAGTTTGGTAATTCTTTTTACCAGACTTTTGGAAGACTTTTTGGAAGTTCCTGTAGATTCCTGTGTGGTTTAGATAATTCTGTGACCTGGTGTAACTACTAAATTTGAGGAGATTTCTTAGCAGATAATCAAAACAAATGCTCAGACTTGCTTGTTTCAGTGAACTAAGACCACAGAGACCAATAAATCTCTGTAAAGCAGTTTGACTGGTTCGCTGGAATTACTTGACTGTTTCCATTACTGTAAAAATCTGTTTTTACACCTGGATTAGCTTTAAATTGGCTAGAGATGTGGAACTCACAAATGGCTGCTTTCGCTGGAAGACATTCCTATTTAACATCCAATACGTAAGCTACAAAACACTTTGGGATGTGCTATTATTGGAAAATAATCAACAACAGGATTATTTCTGGGATTATGTGTCTGGGATTCACTGACAGGAGAATAGCACCCCAAAGTGTTTTATTCCTCTTATTCCACAGGAACATTTATTATTTATTAAAGAATAATATGTCCCCTGTCCTGATGACCTGACCTCTGAATTTTACTCTGAGCTGATACTGGAGACTTCTTCCAAAAAAGGTAAATAAATGTCTCTTCACAGAAGAAGACCATATCAACAGTTACACGTGTTGTTTAATCTATTTATGTGGAGCATCCATCATGCAAGTGCCCTGTGTAAGCTATAGAAGCTATCTTTTCTGTGTAAGCTATAGAAAAGATAACATATTAGAATGTGCAATATATATATATATATATATATATATATATATATATATATATATATATATATCTGTGATTTAAATATCAGACAGAACAACTATCAGAGCAGATGTTACAGAAAATGAATCTACACCTGATAATATTATATATATATATATATATATATATATATATATATATATATATATATATATATATATATATATATATATATATATATATATGATAAAGATATTAGAGCGCTGACTATCGACTGTTTCCAAATACTGATCCTCACAACCAAGCTAACCTGGTGGCTAAAAATATTTGTGTCCTGCATTCATGTGTACAATATAAACTCCTCATTTTGAAGTGAGATAGATGTCCCTGTGTACGTTTGTTTAAGTGTTAGTGTTCTCTAACAAACTCTAGGGCCTTCCACTATCAGGGGTTTCTGTACTCAGATCATGTTGCACTTTAATTGCACACAGTACAATGAATTTATGCAAATTTTTTATTTGTAATTTTTTTTTTTAAATTATATTGACTTTTCCATACATTTCAATATTATGGGCTATTTTCCGTAAATGATGACATATAATGATTACATATAACATTACTAAATGTGAAAAAGGGGGTGAATACTTATGCAAGGCACATAAGGTCTTGGCACATAGGTCTTGGTTTTGTTTTTATTCCTGCCATGCCGTGGCAAAAAAAAAAAAAAAAAAAATTGATTTCATGCTCGAAGATTAGTGGAGCACAAATGAGAGAGATCTAACATCTAATTTTTGATAATAAGTTTAAAAAAAAATTTGACTCTACAATACTCAAGTGCCCTTTTTTTTTCTTTTTTTTTTTTAAATTCCCAATCTTTGGCGCTATGAACCTATCATGATTTCCGTGTCAATAAAGCAAGCTGGGAGAGAGAGAGAGAGAGAGAGAGAGAGAGAGAGAGAGAGAGAGAGAGCGAGAGAGAGAGAGAGAGAGAGAGAGAAACTTGGAGAGAAACAAGACACATACCAGCCTGAATAATGGGCAGAAAAGCTCCAAGAAGTACAAAACAGATCTTCATTTTTCAGTGCTGTCAGTGGAGTTCGGCCAGACAGAGTTTCAAGGCACCTGCAGAAAGAGACATCAATAAATCATTCTGGGCCACACCGAGCAGGCTGAGTTAGTACACAGTGTGTGTTTGCTGGTTTGGGTGTGTGTCCCTGTGTGAAAGGTGTGGAATCTGATTCAGATCAAAATGAGATCCGAATGGATTTTACTTTTGAGGGATTTGAATCAGGAGTCGCTTACATTGACATATATATATATATATAACCCAACATGAAAAACACAGACAGACTTAAAGATACATACATACAGTATATAGTTTAAAGAACTTTGCAGGCAGGAGAGTAAGAGTAGTGCATTTGTTTAATTATGGTTATGTAAAGAGTTACATAACACATACATACATAGACACTGCATAAAGCAGACACAGCCTGCACTCCTGTTACTGCTATTAAAGTTTTTAGCTACACCGGCCCAGTGCAAAAAAAAAAAAAAAAAAAAAAAGTAATAATAATAAATTTAGATTTTTGTTTTTGTTTTTTTGTTTTTTTTTAAATTGCAGAACATCCAGCTGAGGGGTGGGGGGATGCTGTTCAGAACAGTTTTAATTTAAACTTTAACCCTTTCATGCAAAAAATATTTATATGCATATTCAGATTCTTTAGATATTGTCTTAAAAAAAAACATCTCAGATCATGTCGCACTATAATTGCACACAGTACAATTCATTCATGCACATTTTTTTCACATTTATGCACATTCATAATTTTTTTTAACTATATTGATTTTTCCCTACATTTCAATAGTATGGCTTATTTTGCGTAAATTATGACATAATAAAATGTTAAAACTAATAATAAAATATAAATTATGACACAAAATATAAAAATTATAAAGAATAAATTATGATATAATAAAATATTTATATGCATATGCACATATAATAAAATATTTATACGCAGATTCAGATTCTTTAGATATTGTCTTTAAAAAATTTTAAGTGCATGATATGAATTGTGATTGTCACATAAAAAAAAAAAATATCAAATATTAAAAAGTGCATTGATTGTCCATTAGGCTAAAACAGTATGCCTAAAATAATGAAAAAAATATATCATATTATAATACCCCAAATTTTTTAACACTGAGGTCTAAAATATGTAATGCTGAAGACCAAATTTTATAAAATATAATTTCTGAACATATAAAATTTATAAAATACAAATGACAAAATCAGTTTAGGACTGATGCATTATGTAACAAGGATAAAAAATAAATAAATAAATAAATAAATAAATAAAAAAACACTAGTTTGAAACAAACAAACTACATTTTTAAAAAGTCAGAGTCTGGAAGTTTTTCGTCATTGATTTGTGAGTGATTTGAGAGTGAGAACAGCAAGTAGCCTAGAGCTCCACAGACGTTTATGTTAATTTACAGTAATGCGCTCAAGTGATTTGGAGGTTAAAAAAAAAAAAGAGCCTTAAATTGACTGTCCATGAGTGTGGACACTAAGCATTAAAGGGATAATGTAAAGGTGGTAATTAGAGTTAAATTCACTCATGATGTGGTATACACATGGCTAAAGTACTTTAAAGATGTTTTTCCAAAATAAAAGTGACTTGAGCTCCTTCTATTCTTTTCAAAAATGCAATTCCTTCAAGTTCCTCGGACACTTTTCATCTTTTGGTCCTCTTTATTTGATATTCTACAATGATGCTTCTGCTCTGAAATGTTCCTCCTGTCTATTATCTCAACTCCTTAATGTTGTGCTGAAAATCTATCTGCTTTCAACTTATTTGGGTTCATTACTCTGATCTTGGGGGGCTTTTATTTTACACAGATATCTAAATGACATTTTTATGTCCGTTGGATGTTTAAAAGTCCACAATTATGAGTTTAAATGCATTGCAAAGTGGTGTCAGTGAAGAATTATGCGGCAAATGGCATGTTGAACAAACTGATATGATACAAATTTTTTGTTTATATAATAAACCCACATATTGAGATGCTTTCAAAGCATTATATATATATATATATATATATATATATATATATATATATATATATATATATATATATATATATATATATATATATAAGTAGGTCTTGGATATATGCTATGAAGAGGCTGTATCAGCCTCGCAGAGTAAAATTTGACAATTTATTACTTCAGCTAAACAAACTAAAGTGGATGCTCAGTAATTTTAACAACAATTGACAGACTTGTTTTGTTGTGAGTACATTCTTGTACATTCTGTTACACTTCAAGTAAGTGTCAACAGTCTGAAGCAACAGACTTAACGGGTTTTTTTTTGTTTTTTTTTAATGTAGGAGAAATCATTGTCCTTAAAAATCTTTGCTCAGCTAAAAATTATGCTACAGTTGCAGGGTTCAAGCTAGCTGTTAGCTCAGATTTGTTCTCTTCGACTTGCACTTGTGCTTTTGGAAACTAGTTCAGCACACAGCACAAATAAGGTCTCAAACTCCTGATACATGCAATTCACTGCATATATCAGACTCCTCAGTTCAAGCCTATGCACTGAGAAATGCACAGATTTGTACATTAGGCAAACAAAACAAGCACTTCATATGTGGTATATACTATAGGAGGTGAGGTGCATTTTATCAGGTCACACTACATCTGAAATTTAAGACAAGCCTAAGGTCAAGACTTAAGGGATGGCGCTCCCAACTGCCTCGACAGTCCAGAGGTGTGCACTGGGACTCTTCTCCTGTGAGACCCAGCAAAATAGTTGTGGGAATGGACATTTTTTTACTATGCAGGCGAACAGATATGAAGCTTGTGCGATTACTGCTTTCATTCATTCATTATCAGTCACAGCTTTCCTCTGGGAGTGGACAGGACTGGTCAGAATTTTTTCAGGATTAGGTGGGAATGGGAGGGGGAAAAACATCTTGCACACATCTCTACTACTGTCTAAGTGTTCACATTCTTTTCAAAACACCATGACTTCTCAAATCTTATCTGTGGCATTGATTTGGTATTCAAGAATGCTGGGAAGCCGAGAGCCTGACTAGACCTGGTGGGAAGCCGTGTTGATCAGAGCAATTTATAGCTAATTGTGGATGTCTGTTGGCTCGTGTACAGTATGTGGAATAGGGCAGTATCCCTATGAAGGCAGTTGCATAAGCTGCAAGATGCAGTGGTGTCACATATCTTGGAAGAAGTACAGTACGTCCCAGATAGGTCATTTTTGTGCAATACTGATGAAGTGGAAAGTGGCTATGAGGTTACAGGAGGTTATAAAACAAGTCCAGTTGCTCACAGTGAGTCCTGTCTTTGCTGTTATGTATATGCACAGTGAGGTACAAAAGTCTGAGACGACATTGACAATCTTTTGGACCCCACTGTATGTGCATTTGTATGTGCAGGTATCAATAAGTGGAGACTGGAGACTTGGGAGGCTTGGAGAGTTTATTTGAGATCACACATGCTTATTTTTTTGGAGAAGCAGAAACCAGCAGGTGCAGGTAGATTTCTTCCCACAGGGCAGCTGATGTCCAGCTGGGTCACACAAACCATGTCTGTCTGACAATCAGATCGGAGCTGCAGGGCAGAGAAATGAAGACAAAGTTTAGAGCAGACAAACCAGCAATCACCAGAACCACCACTGCAACAAATTCCACACATATCAAAAGTTCACTCCTCTGTCATACTTTCTTTCTCACACACACACACACCCACACACACACACACACAATTTCATAACTATGTGGATGCACTCGTGAGGCCGGAGCAGGCCAATCAGAGAAGTCAAAGTGTAGACAGTATTATAGTGCATATTTACATTTACATTTGCAGCAGTTGCTTTGCAGGTAAACGGATGATAAGATTTTGCTCTATACTTATGCACGTCAACTAGTGATGATAACAACCCCCACCCCCTTCCCAATCAACTGCTGTTCAAATATACAGAAAATCCCCATCAGATGGCTGAGCTTGTGCCCAGGCTCATTTGCGACTTTCGAAAAGATTGAAAGAAAATCCCTTTTTTGGGTTTGCTAATGCACAGACTGATTTCCCCTGAGCCAAAACCTGTAAAGGACATACACACACACACACACACACACACACACACACACAGTGGTAAGAGTTTTTTTTTAATCAGCAAATCAAAAAGTGCAGGAACAGAAGAGTGGATGCTGATTTGTAGCCCATTTGTTTCAGACGTGTGTCGATACACTGTTTATGGCACGCTCATCAGTTTTAATGCTCATTTGCATACAGAATAGTGTGATGGTACAAATACCATTAATAACAAGACTGTTTATAGATACTTCAGTGCTTCTGGTTTGATCTGCGCAAAAATCGATAGGCATGTGGTTTATTTCTTTGGTTTTGCTTGGAGCTTCAATGCTAATAAAGCAAACAAGAAAGGGAAGCTTATATCTTCCAGTTTAACATCGGGCAAACCGCATATGTAAATTATCACACTCACTTCAAACCACATCGGGTTGTTGACAAAATGATGTTGAAGAACTAAGAGCAGTAGCAGCCAAAATCATTTTCTTCCATGGCATATAGATTGGTATCACACAGCAAGTGCATCAGACTTTCGGGTGGTGTGGCCCAAAGTCTGCAGATGGAATTTTACATTACAAGTCATTTTGATGACGGCTCCTGAGCGGCATAAAAGAAAAGTGTTCACCCTCATCATCGGGCAATTGCAGATTGGAATCCCGATGATACCACAGCCATCTATGGCCAGGAGTCCAAGAGAGAAAAATTGGCCATGCTCTTTTGTTGGAAGGCATTAGTATTTCCCCTGTCAACCGGAGCGACACTGGCCTATCATGGGCTTCATGAATACAGATATGAGGGCAGTTAGAGCTTTCTTCCAAGTGTGTTCGGCTGCCCTGTGACTCAGCATGAGCAGCAGATCGAAAATATTCTGTGGCTGCATTCACGGGTCTCACATGAGGATGTGTATATAGTCATATCTTGGTGGTGGCTGACCAAATGACCAAATTAGAGAGAAAATTGGGGGGCTGGGGGTGAATCAGATGATTTTACAGTTACAATTATCCTCATAGCGCCAGTGCAAAATTGAAACACAAACTTCAAACATGTCTTGGCTGATTGACTACATTTAGGGAAATGGAAACATGCATTTCATTGCTGGCTGAACCATTTCTTTAAATTAGCCAGCTAAATTAGAGATGCAACCTGACTGGCAGTGTCACTGTAGACTCTTTATTATAGACTATCACACACTTTCATATTGTCGTATACCTCTATTACAGACAGCTCTGTGTGAATCCACCAGGCCTGGAAGTCACTCTGCCTGAGCAATACGTCACCCCAAGAGGAGCAGAAGCACTGCGATAAGGCCCGACTCTTGGGATTTGGCTTTGCTATGCTATCTCTCTTTAAGCTCAATATCTCTGACATAGCCGACTATCTTCTCAGAGAAACCGCTGACCCGCACTGATCTCCACTATCCAGCCCGATAGGCCATTTCCACATCCTCCTTTAAAGCTCACCCTGCTGTATCAGCATCCATGAGTACACAAACAGACACTCTTAAGTGCATCCTGTGGATTCAAATGCATTTCAAGTACCATTCAATTTCTCAATAAACCATGCAATGCTGCCAGTAAATTAGCAATAATGTGTAGCAAATCAAGACAAAGAATTGTCATAGGATTCTGAAACCTCATTTTGGTTTGTGTGAAAAACTAATTTAATTTGAATTAGACAAAAGTCAAGAAGGGACAGCCTTCATTACTTTTCTGTTCTGTTCTTTGGAGATACAGAGAGAAATTATTTCATTCAGACCTTGTAAAAATGGGATATTGTCATCTGAGATGGGTTAACACATTTTTGAATGGTTAAATGCATGTTCATGTTTTCCTAGATTCACTGTTGAAAAATAATTTTTAAGTAAATAAATAAATAAATAAATAAATACAGTTTAAGTTTAAAGAATGATATGGACTAAATGGCACCACAATCATGAACTGACCCTAATTGATCACCCTAATGATTAGTTACCTCACTGTTTTCCATCACATCCTTAGAAGTCCCCTTCTGACCAACTTCCATCTTTAGCTCAATCAAATATATTTTCAAGATGCTACTTTAAACAACAGCAAAATTATATATTATAGGCCGTCTCTGGACTTATAATTTAAGATGATCTCCTGGTTATGCAATGCTTCCCTTTCATAGCTCTTTTAAAATGGAAGAGTATATTTTAAGCACACACTTGTGTTTTATAGGACCTCAACCAGCAATTATAAAGAACTTTATTAACCCAGAGGGCCAGTAAACTCATAAGGAGCCACAGTGCTTTCACATGGACGTCACCTCAATGGAAGGAAAATGCTACTTGTTTTATATTCTTTCCTCATCCCGAGCCGCTGTATTCAGTTCCTCATCTGATCACGATCACTACAGCTGACATGACAGAATAAACAGCGACCACGCTGCAGACATTCCAAAGAGACATGCTGACTAAAACGACTCCATTAATACATAAATACAGAGCGAGACTACGACACCATGTCATTAGGAAAAGCTATAAAAGAGCGAGGCTGATGAATGGCTCGGCAGATTATAACCCACTTCCCTCAACACCGGGAATCCGGCAGAGGGGTGTGGAAGAAAAAACAGGAGCCTTTGGAATGTTCCATATGTCAAAAATGAATGCTGCCGTGGAGAAAGTTGCTGATGCTTCAGAACTGTGCAAAACATGCACTCTTAACTGCTTCCATGCCACTTTTTGGCAACAACAGCAGCTCAGAAAATGCCCATTTCAAACAGACACAAGGCACAACCAAACCTCTTGCTTTAGCCTCCTGTTTATTGCTCATGACTCAAGAGGTCTGCAGCAGGGTCACTCAAAAACTAGCATTAAAATTAGCATGGCTCTTTAGTATTCAAGAATGCAAGAATGAGACAAATCCATTTCTAGCTAGAAAAATGACATATAATGCCAATAATTAATTTTGTATGTTCCTCTGTGTGGTGTGTTGTCCTTTGAGTGAATATAAACACACTGTTTTTCACATCCTTGTTTTGCCAAATCACAACTAGCCTTTCACTTGATGTATCAATTAGCATGAAATACTGGCTTTCTGTAATATTAGCTAGGCTAGCCATCTACCTATTCACACCCTGCACTAATTTTAGCCAGTCAACTTGGCTAACATTAACATTATCTCTCCAGATAAACAATAAATAGCTATCCATATTCGCCAGAAAGCTGTCTAGGCTAACAACCCTATTGTACTGTATAATTAGGATGCTGGAGTCAAGTTTAAACTTTAGCTCTGTCTGTTGATTCAGAGACACCAGTCAAAACTGGTGCAGTGGACTGTTGTGCCCTATGTTATATGAGCAAGATGAAACCATAAAGCCTGTGCCTTAGAGAGCCACTAGTAATGATTCTGGATTCAGTATGAAAATACTGAAGGTGTCCTCCAGAGGCCATTGAGGAACCTGAGCCCTCGGACACTTCTGTTGTAAGAACAGCTATTTTTCCAGCTATTTTTATATACAGCTGATCCAAGCCAAGAATGGAACATGGCGGAGTGCTGACAGAGGCATTCAGATTGAGCTTGCACTGCTAACACAGCACATCATATAACCTTCAAACTCCAACATCTACAAAGGTCATATTTTACTGCTACTGCTACGTAATCTCTAGATAAGAAGAGATTCTTCTCTCTTCTTATCCAAACTGTCAAAATGTTGTGACTCATTGTGTGTCCTTCAACTTACTGTTCTACTGACTAAGTTGGAGTCCGATCTAGAAGATTCACTATTTACTATTTACAAACTATTTCCTTCACCTTTTATCATACATCTCCTATTATCTTTCTTTCTTTTTTTTTTTTTTAAATTCTTTTTTTTTTTTAATTTAACCATGCCATGTGGTATAGGGCAGTGGTAGCTCAGTGGTTAAGATGTTGGGCTACTGATCGGAAGGTCGTGAGTTCAAATCCCAGCACCGCCAAGACGCCACTGTTGGGCCCTTGAACAAGGCCCTTAACCCTCAGATGTATAAATTAAGTTAATGTAAGTCGCTCTGGATAAGGGTGTCTGCCAAATTCCATAAATGTAAATGGTAAAAAAGCAAATGTGGCTAATTTAAATATACACTCACTTGCCACTTTAATAGGAACACCTATCCACCTGCTGACACATGCAGTTAGTCAATCGTGTTACACAGACAATCTGGTCAAGAGTCAAGGCTCCTACTCCTTAAATCTAAACTTTAAAAATCAAGCTGTTTAGAAAAAAAATCTAACACGGGTTGGCATCACATCAAATTAAAACAGCTCTGTATTTCAAGTGAATAGCTTTATTTGATTATAACATCAGATCAATGATCACATATTCAGAGTTTCTCAGAAGAGATGCACTTATCTAATAATATTTTGATAACACGTTACGTTTCCTTTAACTATCATTTTCTGCATTAGTTATCATTAAGAAATGATAAGCTTCAGAATTAGAGCACAGACCATAAGTAATGTTAAGAAAGCATCAAATTAAGTGAATGCATGCATTAATTGATTGTTTTGATGTTAACAAAATACACCTGCATTGTGTATAAATTAGTTCAATAATTACATTACAGCGTGTAATGTTGGTAACTAAATGAACTCCGGGTGTAAATTTCCGGGTGTAAATATTGGAACTTGTTATTCAGTTTCAGAATTTTGCATGTTAACAACAGCAAAAGTATTAACGTGTTGGTTCATATTCATCACTGAACAATTCATTTTACTCACTGCTGGGATGTAAATGGTTAATGCATGTGTTGATTTATTTTTAAAAAATTAATAAACATCAATTAATATAAGTATAATCCCACCTCCACCCTGTGTGCACAAGTTTGCATTTCTCCCTGTGCTTTGGGGGTTTCCTCCGGGTACTCCGGTTTCCTCCCTCAGTCCAAAGACATGAATTGTAGACTTATTGGCATTTTCAAATTCTCTGTATAGTGTGAATATGTGTGTGCGATTGTGCCCTGTGATGGGTTGTTACCCTGTCCACGGTGTCACTTGCCTTGTCCCCTACCCCTACCCCTACCCTGGGATAAGCTCCAGGCTCCCTGTGACCCTGTGTAGGATAAGCAGTACAGAAAATGGATGGATGGTTAATACAAGTGTTAGTTATTTTGTTAATGTTACTTATGGTGTTTTAATGCTGAAGTTTCGTGTTAACTAATGTGTAAACAATGTCAGTTTAGTGAACCGTAATTTTAAAGTGCTACCGATATGTTTCTTCTCAAACTTCTGCAATTAACATTAAAACAGAATGGGAAACTCATTTAATTATGCCATATATCAATGTGAAAATATTTCCACCCAAGTCATAGAAAGTGCTGAAACATGACCACACATAAGCAAGGCAAGTGTTCGTCTAGGCAGTAAAGATTCTAGCCATCCGTATTAGCCAGGTGGAAAATACTTGAGATACTTGAGAAAATACCTTCTCAATCAGGCATGAAGAGCAGAGACAGGATTTTGACAGTCTCTAGAAGGTTCAGATATGAGATAAGAAAGTTGAAAAAGTGCAAAATGTGTGCAGGCTACTGGGTGAACTCACAAAACCTTGAAAAGAAGCTCAGAGGGAATTCACTGAGCCTACACAGATTACCTTACACTTGAGACCACTCCAGGCATTGCTTACATTGTTTTGGCTTACACTCTTTTTGTGTTTCAGCGTGTTATGGAACAAAAGGGTGTACAGGAAAGGGAGAAAAAGGAGCAGGTTGTTTTAAATGCCATACATGCTGCCTCAACTCCTCCATGAAGTACAGAGCAGAAGGCCAGCCAGTAAAAATATTTTTTTTTTTATCCCAAACGCAACAGATGGTGCTTGCACAGATAAGAATATGAGCCAGGGATAGTGGATTAAAGAGAAGCTTTGTCAGGCCAGCAAGCACAATGCTGAATTTCAAAATGATATAAGTTTCAAGCTTTTTCAGAAAGGAAAAACCAGCAGCACAATCCCTCGTTCTCTTTGAAAGTAGCAGTGTGTTTATCACAAAGCACTTTTCCTAAAAGGGCTAAGGCTGCCAGCTTTATTATCAATTTAATTAACTTAAACGTGGGCTATGACAAAAAAGCAAAACAGTTAAAAAGAACATGCCAAAGGCTGAGCTTTTTTATTTATTTATTTATTTTATTGAAGTGTATGGTTTTTCAAGTTTTTCAAAAGGTTTTTCAATCACAGTTTGACAGGGTTGAATGGACAGTGAGAACAGCCTGAGGCATGTTTGTACGGCAGAGTAGAAGACCACCTGCACGTTCCCCTGACTTGATTCAGGCACAAAAAACTGACTGATTTTGTTGTACTTCATCTCAATAAAGCTGACTGCTCAGAGCCAACCCCGCCCCTCAACCTAAACAAAGATATTAATACATAACTTTTAACAAGTGTTTGCTTGTATGAAAATGTTTTGTGAATTAAAGTTTTACTTTCAAATAGACGATAGATCTGATATATCTACTTCGAACACACACAGTTAAGGGTGTAAACTTACTGATTCAAATTGGTGCACTGGTTTCAGTATTTATGATACAGATATACAGAATCTAAATCCCACTAAGCCCCAGTAAGAAGATGTCACCATGTGCCTGTCAGTGCCCGTACGTAGGTGTTGCCTCTTTCAAGGATGCATTATTTTTCCAAAAAAATTCAAAAGCATATGAATTACTTTTTCATGTAAATATACATTGATACAAGAAATATTCAATGATCCAATTTTCTTTTTTTCTGAAAATCGCAATAGAACAGTAGATATAAAGAGTACGTGTTAATTGTAATTTTATAGAATATAACAGAAACACTATCGAGTCTCATCGTCGCATATAGGCAACATATAAACCCTTGTAAAGCTATAGAAATCTGCATGTCATACCAAAAAAATGGAGTTTAATATTAAAGGTATGTGCATGGCTTATTTTTTTTAATCCCACTCCCAGTTGCTCCTGGAGGAATTCTGACCAATTGGCCAGAAAGTTTGGCCAATCCCATCTACACCCACAAACAATCTTGAACAATCCTGTCCTCTCCAACAGAAAGCTTGCCCAGTCCCCTCCTCTTCTGCAGAAACCAATCCCACCGAAAGTTTGATCAATCCTGCAGAGACTTTCTTGACCAATCCCACCTACTCCTGCAGACATTCTTGACCAATCCTGCCCACTTCTGCAGAAAATCTGATCAGCCTCGCCCACTCTGACATACACTCTTGATCAACCCTGTCCTCTCCCACGTATACTTTGACCAATCCCAAATGATCCTACAGAATGTTTGAGCAATCCCACCCATTCCCACAGACACTCTTGACCAATCCCACCTGATCCCACAGAAAGTTTGATCAATACCACCCATGCTTATAGACACTCTTGACCAATCCCCCCTGATCCCAGGGAAAGTTTGACCAATCCCACCTATTCCACAGATACTCCTGACCAAATCCTGTCCTCTCATGGAGAAACTTTGACAAATTCCAACCTTTCCCTCGGAAACTTCTACCAATCCCACAAAAGGTCTGAACAAAAAGACCAATCCTGTCCATCAGCTAGTTTTGTCTGTACTTGCTCACAATATGTTCTACTGAATGTTGTTGGTCCCATTTCCAAAAAAATATAAATAAATTATTAATTTATACTACAGAAACCCTGACTATGAATGAAGCCCAATTTACACAGATGTGTTAAACATGTCATGCACACTCCCCTGTTAATAAATGTGGCTTTGCTTTGTTTTTTGGCTCCTGTGGAATCCCAGTCCCGATGCACATCTCTAGATAATAGCATTATTATATGCACAGACAAGAGGTGTAATCTTCTCTGTGAGTCTGATTGTGGTCATTTTTTCACTATATGTTACAAAGGAACTAATGCCTTTTGGCATTTCAAGCTTCAGTATCTATGATCCACTGAATAAGTTTACTGCTCACACATTTTGCTGCATTTTTCTTTCTTTCTTTTTTTTTTTTTTTTGTTATTGACTCTGCCTGTACTAGTCATCACAATCGTATTGCTATACACAATTCATATCGAGGCCAAATAAATACAATTGCTTAAATCCTGTAACATACAGCCAGCTTTGAAGTAGAGAATTAGTGACATTGTTGAATATCTCTTCTCTTTCTGCTTGAAAAGACCTATGTGCTTCTTGCAATGAGGGCAGAAACTAGATGAGGAAAGGTGAAAGGAAGAAAAAAAAAAAGCCAGATGCATTTGCACAAAAATACCTTTCCCACATAGTGTACATTCTGCACTGTCCCAGCAAAACCCACAGATTCACCTCATAATGGTACATTTAACAGAAGCACTCACCCTTCTCTCTCACTCACACACACACACACACACACACACACACACACACACACACACACACACACACAAAGAGCCTGAAGGAAAATAGACCATATGCAAAGACTGACACTAAAGCCCACTTGATCACACACATATGTAGGCATTCTCATTCTTCCTGACATTCGGGCTTTCTCACTTGTGTGTACACACACAAGTGCGCACACACAGTGTGATATTCTTTGCAGAAGACTTTTACACCTGTCAGACTCAGCTGAAGGCAGAGACTTTTATTTCTGCCACCGTCAAGAACTGATTTGTAACCTCTTTCCCCTTTGCAGAACAGAGGATCGGTTTATCTGTGAGAGGAAGAAAGGTTGTTTTTTTTTTTTTTCAACCACCTTCCCTGCTTTAATCTCACACCGTGAGGAAGCGTGCAGATGGAAACTTGTGAGAGTGGTGAGAAAACTGTCAGCAAACGGTCCTCATTATGAAAAAGTCCCTTCAGCAGTAAAAGTTCAACCTCAAAGTAGACGATGAAAGAATGAGAAATTAGAGTGATGAAATGTAAAAGGCAAGGATGAAACCTCACTGCTCCAAAATCATAAGCTCATTTCAGAACAAAAATATGCACAAATGAGTTGTCTGAATTTACACCACAACGGCAAATTTAATTCCAGTGAAAGTGCAGTGATGACACTGAGACATGCGTGTAATTGATGCAAATCCCATTAAAATGGTGTAAGAGGGCTTGATGAATGCATTTTGACAGATGTCACAAATCAAAGGAAAATCATAAATCACATTGTTCCACTCATTTCGACGGAATAGTTCAGGTTCTCTTCGTCAAGTTGTAGAAGTTTTCATTATTTTGAGATTTAACTGTGCTAACTTTTGTACCACAACCGAAGATGCTGCAGAAACTGTGACCGTTGCAATGCTAGTGTCTCTCAGCACTCAGCGGCATTTACTAGATAATCATCTTCAGTTACAGAAATAAAGAATTTTGGATGTTGCACTCCAATTTTCAGAATGCAGTATAGCTATACAACACAGCTGAGCTGAATTACAGCAGAGACTCAGCTCAGCTAGTCTCAGCAAAACGAACTGGTGGCCATTATAACCCTTTACTGCATGGTGTGGCCATATGGCAACAATTTTTTTTTTAATTAATAGTACTATTACTACTACTATTTTCCTATGAGACTGGAAAAAGGCTTTAACTTTGACATAAAAAAGCAGTCACATGACCAGGAAGTGCTGCACTTTTCTGCAATCATGTGGCATGGTGAAAGTCATCATCAGAGGGCTCTCAAAATTGTATTAATTTTTCAATATTTAGGCAAAACTACTTAAAGGAAAAAATGTAAACACTATCTGAGATAAGTGAGCATTTAATTTTTTGTCATTTAAACAAGTTTATACATTTTGAGTATTCTGTTAAAAATGATCAAATATAATTGTTGCCATGTGGCAACAACGTGCAATAATGGAACTGTGGTATGTGTGTTCATGAATTGAAAAGTCCTACATAGCGAAAAAAGACAATAGGCTTCTCTAATAGTATATTTACATTAAATATAATAATTCATGCAGTAGAGGGTTAAGCTTTGCCACCTTATCTGTTTGAGCAGAGTGTACAGATGAGGAATTTGGAGAACTGGACAGACTAAAGGATTAAAACCCCTATGCATCTATCTCTTTACATACTTCTATCAGATGAATTTCATTGACCAACTTGTCAATGAAAGATGTTTAAACCAAATAAGTCTACCCAGACATTAATAAAAAGAAATCATTTGCACCACTGAAGTTCACATATTTTTAGATTGATAGTACTCAGTACTGTGACCTAGTGAGCCAGTTTCAGGATGTATTTATTGATAGAGACCTCAAAGCACTTCTGTAAGTCGCTCTGGATAAGAACGTCTGCCAAATGTCATAAATGTAAATGGAAACATATTGATCATAAATATATTCAGATTTCTGATGACTCACATTGTTCAGGATAGATTTTAGTTCTCTACTGCATTTTTGCCTTAATCATTAGCTAGACAGAAACAGAGAGAGAACAAATTGTAGAAATGAAATTGGTGCAGGGCAGACAGAATAGTCACTGTCCTGAGACATTGCTGCATGAAGTACGAGATTGCCACAGGACAGTCTGTAGGCATCTGAAAGACTGCTGCAGGACACTCGTTGCAAGTCAGTAAAATTTCCACGGGATATTGCTGAGAGCGACTGAGCAACTGCTGCGCAACCCCACTGGAGTTCTTGTTTAGTGCCACATGACAATAGAATCAGTACAGTACAGAATTTTTATTCAGTTCTCAACTGCATTGACGCCTATCACGAAATTCCAACTCTTTAGAGAGAATGGCAGTTCCCATGTCACGTCATAAGGTTTTGTCTCGGGTTCTCCATGTGCTCTTGTTCTATGCTGCATGCCTTTGTTTCTGTTTGGTCCGGTCTCCACCCTGTCGTGTCTTTTGTTGATCCGTCCCCAACTGTATTGAACTGCCCTATAGTTCTTGTTTAGTTTGCTTTTTTCTTTATATCTTCTGTGTGTTCATTGTTCCCGTCATAGTCTTATCATGCTTTTTTTCTCTCTCGTTAAATCAGATCCTTGATTTCCATGTTTCCTAGTTCTGTATTCTCCTGGCTTAGACCCTTGTCTGTTTTCCTAGTTTCTGATTATGGATAATCCTTGTTTGTGTTTTCACCCCTGCTTTGACTTGGATCACGATCCTTGGATTTACCCCCAATAAAACCTATACACAGTTTACACACTTGCATCCTGTCTCTACTCGCTGTGCATTACAATGTCTGAATCATTAGCAAGACAGAAACCAAGAGAGGAAAAACAGGCCAGAGAGGAATCCTAGCTTAGATGTTGCCAATGCATTCCTAAGAGTTTGGCTTATGTGGACATGTGAATGTCATGGTCATTAGTGAAAGAACGAATCAAGTCAAATAACAGCAAGAGAGCCTGGCCATGATGTTAAAAAAATATATTAAATGTACTTATTATATGACTAATAAAGGAAAGATATATTTCACATTAAATTACACTTTCAACACACAGCTAGTGTATGACATCATACCCACAAACTCCATACATATGCAGCTTATTGAATTTCAGTAAGAATGGGCCAAAATTTTTGGCCTGAGAAAAGAGGTTTTGTACTAATAACTGGGTCAATGCACACATTTAAATTATCCTCAAAAGGAAACTAGCAAGCAGTGACTTCATAGGACTGAGTTTAAAATTGTGACAGTGACTCATAGCTCACAGGTCATTCTTCAAGAGTCTTCCATACAGGATCACTTAATGAATGCATTTGAAAGGAATTCATGACGCATGCAAGAACTTGGATGTGTGTATGATAGAAGCATTACTGAGCTAAAAATAAAAAAGACAAAATTGGGCCAACAATCTTCAGCTTTTTTCACAAATAATGAATCAATTATTAATTAATTGCTTATTAATTGCTTGTCCCGGGTTGTGGGTTCAATTCCCTCCCCTCCACCCTGTGTGCACAGAGGTTGCATGTTCTCCTTGTGTTTCGGGGGTTTCCTCCGGGCACTCCGGTTTCCTCCCCCAGTCCAAAGACATGTGTTGTAGGTTGATTGGTATCTCTAAATTATCCAGAGTGTGTGAATGGGTGTGAGAGTGTGTGTGCGATGGCCTTGCAATGGTCCCCTGGGATACGCTCCAGGCTCCCCGTGATCCTATGTAGGATAAGTGGTACAGAAAATGGATGGATGGATGGATCTGTACTTTCCAAGTGAAATTATTCAATACAATATAATTTGAAGCGGTGGTATTATGATTATATTGCAATATAATGCACAGTATAATATAATTTAGGCTTGCTTAAACAGTTTGACTTTAAAGGGAGGAATGCAATGCCATGTCTCTGTCATTCAGACTGGCAAAGAGGCCACGCATCCTTCACTAGGCCTGACACAAAAGTAGCCCCACCTCCTCCACAGGCCAGGTATAGAGATGCATGGAAGGTGTCTAAATAAAAGTACATTGTTAAATCAGTGTTGCTGTATCATAAATATTGTGACCAGTCCACCGTTTTGAATATCATCAAAACAATCATCAATCACAAAAAACTCATCATAATTAGAGATAATAATTCCACATCTCTCAGTATGGCTTTGTTATTGCAAACATTAGTTTGCAGTTTAATAGGATAAAGGACTGGTAAGAAAGGATCCTCACTCATTAGGGAAACCATTGTCTGAAGGAATGATTTTAAACTCCTGTCTCCCTCTTGCTCCCATCTCACATTTAAGAATGCAAAGAATGCTCACTTTGAAAGTAAGTGACAGCATTTGCACATACATATACACACTTTGCACGCAGGTAAAAGAATCAAGGCCAACGCAATCAGCCTGCCATGACTGCCTGCAATCAAATTAAAGAGTGATGTACATTCAGTGGCAGGAACAAGCAATCACAAATAAAACTATGTCCTTCATTTGTTTGGGCTTGCTATCACCATTGAGAATTTAGCACATGAAGTACTGATTGAGCCATTTCTGAATATTCAGGTAAATCTGGTCGTGCATAATGGAAGAACTGGAAACCGTTCAAAATCAGACAAGCACAGTGCGCATACAGCAGGATGTTTTTGTGTCTTGATGCTTTTTCCTCGTTCAAACTCTGGGTCCTAACACGGCTTGACACGCTAACAAATAACTCCGGCAAGCGCCTGACGAATCACGCCTGACGCACAACACTGATAACAGGCAAACGCCGCCATTACAACAAGCTTGCCTCATCTCCGCACGAGACAGCCGTTAAGGCCTCTCTCCAAATTGTCTCCCATTTACAAGTCTGATACAAGGCATTAAATGGTTGGTTAGCTTGCTGTCCTGGTGCATGTGGAAGATGGAAATTTGGAGCTTACCCATTAATCTACCACTGACACTGACAGGCTTGCTCCTCACAAAGTTGGAATACAGCAAAGTGCTTCAAGCAGATATCCATGATCTATTATCAGTTTTACAGTGAAGCAAGTTGAATAGAGCGTAATACGATAAGTAGTGAAAGCATCAACAAGGACATGTTTCAGGGTTAGGTTATGATGGATGATTGACTGAATGCACCATTGAAAGAGGTGGTATGAAGGGTATAAAAGGGGAGTGATACAGTGTGTTGCACAAGTATTCACCTCCCTGAACTCTTCCATATTTTGCATTGTTAGAACCCGGAATGGAAATGGACCTAATTGGGATTAAGTGTCATGAATCTACACATAATATCCCATAATAATGCACATGGGTGAACTCCATTCAAATTCTCTGGCTAATGCTCTCCATACCCATGTCACTAACTTTGACGGATGGCTTCCTGTAGGCAAATTTGTGATTGTACAACATTCTTTTCATTTTTAATAATGAATTTAATGGTGCTTGGTGGGAAAAAGATACTTTTTCTAGAACCTGCCCCGGATTTGTTTTGATAGCTCCTTGGTTTTTACAATGTTCTTTGTTTAGGTATGTTCTCTCACAAACTGTTGGGTATTCCAGGAACAGATGCAGTTACATATATTGAGAACATGACACTTTAAATCAAACAATTATGTGACTTCTGATGGCAACTGGTTACACCAGAACTTATTTAGATATTTCATTATTATACTTCACTATTATTGGTTATTTTGATTTAAATTCATGACAGTTATGCCCATTTCATTTCCAGTTGTAACACTACAAAATGTAGAAGTGGAATGAATACTTATGCGAGGCACGGTATTCAATTTCTATTTTTTTTACACTCATTTTTTAGACTTTAGAATCCAAAGCTGATGCTTGTTCATGATACAGGAATCCCACCAAAGCTTTTATATGTTTATACCCTGCTGCATAATTATTGCAAGTCCACAGGGGATGATGGCCTGCACTCTGCTTCGTCCCTCCATCTTACACTGAGCTTACTAGAGCTCAAATGGAGCAGCAGTAGCCATCAAGCCATAAACAGCAATCCATATTCCTAAAAGTGAGATGCTCAAGAGTCTCCAACCGGGCATGCAGGTATGCTGTTTAACAACAGGGTGCTGCTGAGCAAGGCAGAGAAAAAAAAGACAACTTTAGGCTGATGGTCCGCACTGATTGCAGCATGCTCTATCTTGCCAAGAGCGTCATTCTGTTCTACACACGTGTTCCTTCTCACGGCGTCTCGTGCTGAATAGCCTTGAATAGCATTCTGTACATTCTGTGCCTCTTGACTTCCCTCTCTCCCCCTTAGAAAAAAACTTTCCATGTTATCACATTCTAGTCAGTCAGAGTTTCTAAGAACAGGTGTTAAATGGAAGATTATGGGTGTAAAAACAACAGAAAAACGAAAACATCTCAGTAAATCAACATGTCATGTGGACAAAAAAAAATATGGTTTCATTTTTCATTGCTTTGAATGCTCTGATTTGTTGGTTGTTGCAGATTATGTTTTATTGGGATAAGGAGGAGGATTGGTAAATCGTCTGCTAAGACGTGACATTATTTACGAGTCTATTTTAAGAATCTTGTTTCCAAGCGTGCCTCTATCAGCACCTAAGAAACCATCAGGAGAATCAAAGCTCTTAGCAGGCTGCTGCCTCAAGCAAGCAGGTGCTCAAAGTGTAGGCAATAAACTGAGCTTGAGCTGAAAAATAAAAGAACAAAGAGGATTGAGAAAAGAAAGATTGGGTGAAGAGGAAAGAATAGAAACCATACAGCGCTCTAACGACCGATAATACTTCCAAAACCGGACGCCTTCTTTTTCACTGCAATTAAAAGCTTGAGGTATTGAGCTGCTTACAGGGTTTCTGGCACGCATAATTGCCTATGCATTCCTTTTTCATGCAGTTAGTTTTTCTTCTAAGTCACACAAGAACAGGCAGCCTAGAGGATGCCCTGAAATGAGGGCCGTTTCATGTGGAGCGACGATGGGCTTCCACTTTCTCCTCATTACATGCACCTTTTCCAAGCTACTCCTTGGTCGCTGCATCCATTCTCCCATTAACGACGGCTGTTTGAAAAGGCCCTGTGGTGCTTAAAAGCTCTGTGAAACTGAGGACTGGCAGGAGTTTGAAGATTAATCCTTTAAAACCTGCTCACTTCACTCAACTCATTTAAGTTATGCTTTGGCAAAGCTTTCAAATTCAAATGGTTGTTCAAGGCACTGAGATACACTATTGGGCAAAAACACCTGTAAATTGAGGCACTCACATTTCTGCTCGACAGCAGGGCATGAATATCTTGACAAGGGTGCTTATCTTTGATAGTCTGTAATTGCTTCTCCAAGGCCTGTTCAGTTTGGGCTTAAAGTCCCAAGATCTTAATGGCAATTGGCACATTAAATTAATGCTTGTCCTTGATGATGAAGGTTACAGTAATAATTTGGTTAATAGAGCAAGTGATGTCTTTCAAATGCAGACAGAATTTCTCTTCTTGTTTCTCCAGGGTATGGCTTCTCACTCTGAGATTAAAAAAAAGAAAGTCAGGCAAAAGAAAGAGTCAAAACCTTCCTGTCCAATCAGTCATATTTGCTACAGCAGGCATCCGTTACCGTTTAATGTGTAGTCATTAATGTTTAGCTCATGGATACAAATAAGACAGTCTGAAGTCGTTATGTTTCATGGTAGTGCTTCATGTTCCCACTTCTGACTAATGCTTTATCCTTTGATATCCTTGCTTTCTCTAGCTTTCTAGATAAGATCTATTTTGTAATACACAAGGAGAATAAACACATACTTCTTTGTTCATTCATCCTTAAATATTATGTTTCATCATCTACTTTTCTTAAACAAGCCATCCAATCAGTTTGCTAATCAGACCAGAAAGGGTAAACAAAATGAAAAATCTGTGAAACCTCTCCCTCTCTGAACTAATGTATCGAGCCCTGTAGCTAGTCTCTGGTCCGATGAGCTGCCTTCAGCTAAATACTTTTCATACATGCATGTGATTTGAATAAGCTGCAACAGAGGGTCTGCTACAAAAGCCGATATGGTTCATGTTTATCAAAGTGGATTTGCTGAATTACAGCCACTGAAATAATTTTCTGGGTCCGCAACTCTACTCTACAGGTTTGGAATGCACGCAGTTAGTGTTACGGTCTGTGCAGCTTTTAGCAAAACTACTAATGTGGAATTGAGTCAACTTGCAAAGTTAAATCTGTGTCCAACATTTTCAGCTCATGGCTATAGCCTAGGGCTGAACCATTTCTCAGGGAGAGCCGCCTCATTCATCGACTCCACACGTTGACAAGAAGGATAGAAGGGACAAGAGGACTGATCAGTCGACACTTTTCAATCCCCAATCAGGTCTCTTTCAGGTCTCAATCAGATCCACATTAGGGTGCCTTAATTGTCCATCATGTTCACACAAAAGCTGCTCAAAGGCTAAAATGGACCATTTTCACCCAGGAACATCTGTTCTTATTACATGAGCTTCCTGAACACGCAGTGCCTCGGTTTTTTTTCTACTTTCTGTCTGTGAAAATGTGATTAGATGAAAAAAAAAAACCTGTGGATTCTCTCACAGAGACCTGTATTGATCATTCCTGCCTGTGAGATTTAAATGTTCTTTGTTCCTTAGTGACCTAAACGGTTCTTTCATGAAGAGTTTGGCTACTGGACTGAAAGGGTTCAACAAAGAATTAAATTCAGGAGATGCACTTCTTTCCCATCCACTATCTTTAATTTAGCCAAGAATGTGGCATTTCTAAAATGGAACACTTCATTTCAGCCACAGGAAGGAGTCCCTGCAATGTCACATGTCCCTGAAGGGGCAAGTGGGTGGATTTATGTGCTGTAAAATCAAGAGAAATTTCACTTAAACTTGTTTGGTATTCAGTTGAAGAACACTGATTCGGAATGACAGTCAAGTGACTGAACAGTTAAACACTGACATGAATGACAAATCTGAAATGAAAGGCAGGAACCGGAGTGGATTAAAAGATATCATCAGAAACCGTGTACGGATTTGAAGCTGTATTTAAAAGAAAAGTAGGAAAAATAAAAGGGGTTTTCCCTCCCTTAATCTTAATCATTTTGTACTGAGCCAGTTAAGTCTCTTGTTTATAAGTGAACACTTGTCGATTTCATAATGCTAGTATAACAAATGGGTAGGGTATCCTTACTCATGCATACATTCATCCTCATTCATACAGATTGAAGTTGAAGTTTTTGCAATTAGACCCAACAACCTGGGAGACAATCACAAACCAGGGCGATAAATCACCTAGCCAGAGCCTTATCACCCTGCAGATCTCACCTGGATCCCCAATGAAACTAAGCAGGGTTGAGCCTGGCCAGTGGGAGACCTCCTGGGGAAAACCAAGATTGCTGCTGGAAGTGGTATTAGGGAGGCCAGTAGGTGGTGCTCACCCTGTGATCTGTGTGGGCCCTAATGCCCCAGTATAGTAACAGGGACCCAGCACTGTAAAAACAGCACTGTCTTTCGAATGAGATGTTACATTGAGGTCCTGACTCTCTGTGGTCATTAAAAATCCCAGGACACTTCTCGTAAACAGTAGGGGTATAACCCTGGTGTCACGGTGAAATTCCCCCACTGGCCCTTGTCTATCATGGCCCCCTAATAACCTCCATCCCTGAATTGGCTACATCACTCTCCTCTCCACCAATAGCTGGTGTGTGTTGGGCATTCTGGTGCACTATGGCTGCTGTTGCATCATCCATGTGCATGCTATGCACACTGGTGGTGGTTGAGGAGATTCTCCCCCATACTATGTAAAGCACTTACATACAGTGCCTAGAAAAGCACTATATAAATGTAAGGAATTAGAATTATTATTATTAATTGTTGGTTAAGATGTTATTAGAAAATGTATCAGATTCATATAAAGATGTAGGGTGCTTGCATGCATTTCAACCCGAAACAAAAAGTTTTCTCAAATGTTATTTGTGCCAAACACATTATTTACACAATTTTTTGACATTTCTAATCAAATATGGGTCTCTCTATTCAAGTAGGTAAGAGCCTGGGCTTGTAAGACTGAAAATAACTGTGTGTATGATGGACTTTACTAGAACAACCGTATCTAAAGATGAACAAAATGGGAGGAACATCATGAAAACCTATATCCATAAATAACTAAAAAAAAAAAATTTACTCCACCCTATAAGCTGCAACACCCTGATTTCTGTCTGCTTATGAAAATTCAACCTATAAGCCGATTCACCATGTAAGCCACACAGCTGTGCCAGACATTTTTAATTGTGTACTGCCTCTAAAATGGGATTTCAGACCCCTGTTGGTGCGGTTTAATTTTTCTGTTATGTAGTGTTGCCACACTTTAGCACTGTATTATAACCTAAGTTCAAACCTTCACTACAGTCCTTATCAGGGTCACATTTCTTTCATCTCACCAATTTCGCCCACATCTTCCTGCCAGCAGGACTTCCACATCATTCACCGTGGTGATAACACATTGCCGTGCAGATGATCATGGAGGAATCTAATCTTAGCTTGTTGACAATTCATCTGTTGGCACATTTGCTTCATTACTGTTATTGTTTTGCTCTTTCATAAAGACTCGCACCCACACAGCAGCAGTAGGAAATGACAGGCCTGCTTGCGCTCATGAAGGCTATTTGCATAGAATATTCATTCTCTGATGCCAACCATCCTCGACAGGGCCATTTGTGTCCCTTTCACATTGAAGCACGAGCTGCAACACAAAAGCTTAATTACTTATTTGTGCAGCCGCCAGACCTGTTATTAACTACACTAAGACAGAGCACACTTTCCATCTGAGTGGAATAAAAGCCAGTGTGAAAAAGGCACCGAAGGACGGGTAATGTTTTTGAGGGCTGTCCCTCGGCCGTTGTTTTTTTTTCTGACAGGAATGGATTCAGACATTTAGTAAGCATGCATGGAAAAGGAAAGCTGGAAATCTTTTCATTTCTGTCAAACTGCATGAAGCAGAGCTGCACAGTCGGAACTCCAGCAGCAGATCTGTTGTGACCCTGACCGGGATAAAGCAGTTACTGAAGTGAATGATCAGTCAAGTGGAGCACAGAAGACATTGAATACACATACACATACTGTATGTGCACTATTAACCACAAGCAATGATGTCCATTTGTGTGTTATTTGGAAAATTATGACTTCTGCGTATATTGTATGCTGCGTGTGTTCACAAAATCATAATTCTAACCATGTCACATAGATGTTTTCACAATTATAGCCTGATTGGTACTGTACATTTTTACCATATACCATTTAGGGCTGGGCTGTATGACGGTATATACCGTTACCGCGGAATAAAATGTCTACCGTTACAGATTTTTCTATTCCGTGTATACCGCAAAATGTAAATAAGTGGGCGTGGTTAACTTTGTGCGTAGCGCTCCTGCACGTGAGAACGATCGAGAAGCTGTACATAAGAGTAGCTGGGAGAGGAAAAACATGGAGAAAGATAAGCACGCTGGTGAAGAAGTCCCACAAACCAATCCTGAGCAGGAGGAGGAACTTGTTATGAAAAGAGGCGCGACATGGTATGGACGTGGTTCGGGTTTGCAAAATCTGACAAAGAACAGAAAAATGTTATTTGCAAACTGTGTCGCGTAAATGTTCCCGCTAGCAGCGGCAGCACAAGTAAGCTGTTTTATCATCTTAAAATGAAGCATGTCAAAGCATACAATTGATTTACAGTTGATTTACCAGAATGACTATTTTTTTATGTGATGTATATCGTTACCATTGAATAAAATTACTCATTCCGTGAAATAGATTTTTGGTCATACCGCCCATCCCTAATACCATTTAACATTATGTCCAAGAAACCTGTATTTAAACAGAAATATATAGAGAATGCCTGACTATTTATGTTGATTAAAAATGCAAAAATGCTCTGATCTTCTAGATGGAAAACAGTTAAGGAGCTATCTTGTAACAGGGAACAGGAAGGTATCATTCTTCATGAAGCCGCTTAGAAAATGTACCAGATACACACCACTTTGACGCCATCTGTTACCCTGCTCACTCAAGCTCATTTTCTTGTTTGCACCTGTGGAGAACACTGTTGCCAAGCTCATGGGTGTCACTATATTGAAAAGAAATGGAATGCGGGTACATTTTATAATGATTTATATATCTTTCGAAATGACATCATGCAGTGTTGCTGATGGTCTGCCAGGCCTGGAAAAGGCTGATTCGGGAATGTGAGCCACATGGAAAATAGAAAACCACTACAATTCTTGTCAGCATCTAACAAGGACAAGTTATATCACTAGTCCCACAATCACTATTGTGTTTATATGTGTAGGACACACACATATACATACACACACACACACATACATATATATATATATACACACACACACACACACACAATGCCATCCACTAATACTGGCACCCTTGGTAAATATGAGCAAAGAAGGGGCTTTATTATTTAAACTTTTGATATTTTGTTCAAAAAATTCACAAAAATACTCTGCTCACATGGATATCAAACAATTGCAAACACAACGGGTTTATCCAAAAAAAATATCTTTGTTAAAATAGGTGTGCAACAATTATTGACATCCCTATGAATTCATATGAGAAAAATATATTTGAAGTATACTCCCATTGAGATTTTACTTTTTTTTTTTAGTACACCTGGGTGACTAGGAACTGTTCAACCATGACTTCCTGTTTCACAGGGGTATAAATATGAGGTAACACATAGGCCAAATTCCCTTAGTCATTCATAACAATGGGTAAGGCCGAGGAATATAGCTGTGATGTGCGGCAAAAGGTTGTTGAGCTTCACAAAATGGGAAGTGGCTATAAGAAAATAGCACAAGCATTGAAAATGCCCATTTCCACCATCAGGGCAATAATTAAGAAGTTCCAGTCAACTGGTAATGTTATGAATCAACCTGGAATTGGACCTGTGTCTATATTGTCTCAATGCACTCTGAAGAGGGTGATTCGAGTGGCCAAAAATCTCCAAGGATCACAGCTGGAGAATTGCAGAAGTTAGTTGCATCTTGGGGTCAGAAAGGTGCAAACAAAAATAATAACTGGGGGACCAAGAGGGATTGGTTAAACTCTCTGTAGGTGTGAATTTGTGAACCACCACTGTGAAACAAAACATAACCACTTCTAATTGTCTTATTTACTGCCATAAACTAATCACTAATGCTCAAGTAGTTAGATGCTTTTCCAGACCTAAGAAGCGACTTTATGTAACTGTTCCTTAAGAAATTTTAGATGCTTTATGTTCCTGCCCCTGCCAATCTCTCAGAACGTCACTGAAACGGCTTTTTTCCTTGTGTGCCACTTATCCGAACAGCTCTCTGACCACACTCTCTGACCACAATGGTTGCCAAAGGCTTTACAAAGAGACTCGTCGTTTGCAAATTCACCTCCTCCACACGTTCTGCTGCTCGCCTCTGGGTCTGCTTCAATACAGGAAATAGAGGATGCCAATGGTGTGACCCAAATAACACCCTAATATCCCTTTTAATTTTGCCTTTTAAAGGTTCAATTGCTCACTTTGATTTATGTGTACACTCCAGCTCCCCGGGATGCAACACACTCAGTGGTAGTGGTCATTATGGCCTATAGTCAAAATAAGTGAGAAGGATTTAACCCCTCACACTTTCACACTGAGCTGGTGCAGCACACATCCACAACCCATTTACTGTTATAAATTCAATTTCCGGACCATTTTTGAGAGTGCAGAAATGGTAACGTGCTACACGAAGCTGCATGTTCCTCCCTCCTTGTGGGGAAGAGGCTCATTTATTCAAAAACACGAGCAATTATGTTGATTCAAGGTGCTGGCTCAAAGCAGGTGGCATACTCCATTATGGATTCCAACACACAGCCCACTGCTTGAGGGCCAATTAAAGCACGACCTCTGTGAACTTTTTGGAATCCAGGTAATGAAGAGGATGTAGGGGGTGAAGCTGAAGCAAACCATGTGGGGTGGTGTATACTTTTGTATTTACATACCTTCACACCAATTAAAAACTGTATACAGCAAAAAAAAAATCTATTTGTCAGATAAGCAATTCAAATGCAAAAATTTTTTTTTAATTGGCTCTGAATTGCTGTAATTTTTTCCCTGCCATCTCATTCCTCCAGCGAGTTTGCACAAGTTTGCTGGCTTTTCAGACTATGCAGAGTAATGCTTGCAAAACAAATTATGTAATGATTCATCCCCTGGAGAGGAATATCGTAAGACGGGCCCAAACTCACCTCCTTCTACCAGGGAACCAAACAAATATGCACTCAACAGTTCACAGAGACAGTAGCAAGTGCTAAAGTAAGGATGGTATGTTACCATCAGGCAATCGAACAAGAACTGCTCTAAAGTGAAGCTTGGGGAGAAGGACATTGGCACCTAGGAAATAAGGAAATAACCTTTTACGTTGACTAAATGGAACCAGAATGAGCGTAAAATGTAAAATAGGAACATAGGGCTGTATCGATTTTTACATAAAAGCCCTGACAATGGGATGCAAGTCAATGACACTTTGGCAGACACACAAAGAGGCTCTGGAAATAAATGCTATAAGAGTTTTGGACTCCTCTAGCATCTTCTGCATGACAGAGTGACAGAAATAAAGGCTTCAGAACATCAATTCTGCAACTGCGAGGTCAAAATTCAGGTTTAGATCAGCAATTCAGATTATGCCTGTGTATTGATCAATCACAATAAAATAACTAAGGATAGCAACAAAGTGCATTTCAGGATAATGTGGTGAAAGCAGTAGACATTTGACACAGCAAAGATATATGGGTCTGGTTTCACTTATTATTTTCTGCATTTAGAATTCTGTGAGGGGGAGCAGGTTCAAAACCTGATTCACCCTAAAAGAAATCAATCAATATATATATATATATATATATATATATATATATATATATATATATATATATGTTGATGCATTATTGAAGAGAAAGAGAATTGATTTTATATCTCTGAACCACATTAATGCATTATCTTTTGAAGACGTCTCTCTTTAGGCTCTCTGTCGTCACCTGCTGAGTTTTGAGCGTATCTATTTTCTGCATATAGGTGATTATCGATCCTGACAGTATCATGGTTAGTGCTATGGCAATGGGTTAGACTTTTACAGCAATCGATTTGTCTGTTTTAGAGAGTCATTTGCATCTCCTCTGGTCTTCTCATGTTGCTCTTCTGATCCTTTGCTATAGAATCCAGCATTATTATTTTTAGAAGGGCTTAATGTATGGAGATAATCCATGCACCCATCCATCCATTTTCTGTACCGCTTATCCTACACAGGGTCGCGGGGGGAGCCTGGAGCCTGGAGCCTGGAGCCTGAATCCAGCATTATTATTTTTAGAAGGGCTTAATGTATGGAGATAATCCATGCACCCATCCATCCATTTTCTGTACCGCTTGTCCTACACAGGGTCGCGGGGGGAGCCTATTCAGGGAACTTGGGGCACAAGGCGATGGATAGTATGGACATAATTTGTTTGTGAAAATTATGGAACATAATTATAAAGCAATATCCATCCACCCATCCATCTATCTATACAATTTATCCTACACAGGGTCACAGGGAGCTTGGAGCCTATCCAAGGGACCTTGGAACACGAGGCAGGGGACAACCTGGATGGGGGGCCAGCCCATCTCAGGGCACAATCGCACACACATTCACACACTACGGGCAATCTGGAAATGCCAATCAGCCTACAATGCATGTCTTTGGATTGGGGGAGGAAACCAGAGTACCTAGAGGAAACCCCCAAAGCACAGGGAGAACATTCCGCACACACGGAGCGAAGACAGGAATCGAACTCCCAGCCCTGGAGGTGTGAGGCAAATGTGCTAACACCACTTTGTTACCATTTACATTTTTACATTTTTTTTCTGGAGTTTTGACATGTTCCTCTCTTACAAGGTGTAAAACATAAATCTGACCCTTAGCCACACCCACTTAAAGGCAAGGCTAGTAAAATTATAAATCAAGCAAAACATTAATTAATTAATTCATTAATTCATTCATCAGTATTCACTGTGAGGCAGTAATTGTACCCTGCCGTGCAGCAAAACATGCAACATTACAGTAAATGCAGATTAAGAGGTTTTTTTTTTTTTTTAACATGCTTCAATAAAAGAAGATAAAGTGCAGTGGGATGCTTACTTTAGGGAAAAGGGCACAGTAGAACAAGTATGTTTTCAGAGTTTGTGGTCACCTGATGATCACACTGATATGTGCTTGTTGAACATACCATTCCAGATTTAGTCTGCCGTTTGCTGTTATAATAACCTCCACTCTTCTGGGAAGGCTTTCCGCTAGATTTTGGAATGTGGCCACAAGAGCATTAGTGAGATCAGACACTGATGGCAAACCATGTCTTCATTGACCTTGCTTTGTGCACAGGGGCACTGGTATTCTGGAACATGTTTGGGCTCTTTAGTTCCAGTTAAGGGAAATTGTAATAATAATCCTACAGTATGTAAAGGCATTCTATACCAGGGACGTCACTAGAGATGTATGAATGGGGGGCTAAGACTCTTTTAAGGGGGCCTGGGATACTCCCCCCCCCAAAATTTTCTAAACACACCAAAACCTCTTTCTAGTCATGTATATTTTAGAGTAACAATGGTTGTAAAATCTATAGAAAGAAGGTTATTTTTGGTCAAGGTATACCTGCCTCATAATTTGTGTTAGAGACTGATCTAATATGACTTACTTAAATTATATAAAAATAAAGAAATTAAAGTCCACTTTGTCCCCATCCATCCAACACCAACAAAAGGCAAAAATGGCTGTACTATGTACAGTTTGATTTTATTTAGAGACAGAGTGAGTGACTGAGTGAGTGAGACAGCAATCAACGCTACATTACTGCACATTGTCTTTGTTAATTACATTAACTACATTTACATAGGCAGTTATAATCGAGCTAGTGTGTAGTCGAGCTACAGTCTTATTTGTCTGTCCGAGTATACATGACACGATGCGTAATTGAATGATTGATACGGTTTGGTGCGATCCCTTGTGTTGCGCGTTACCGCTTGTAATGATCTGGAGTATTTCCCTTTAAGACCAGGAGGGGCGCGTGACCGCATCATTCTGTGCTCTCACTGCCTGTGTGAGAGTCTGCAGCAAGTGTGTGAGTGAGCAGCCAAACTGTAACCGTGATAATGGTCCGCATAATTAATAAAACCAACGTAAAATGTTTAAACAGTAAACTGTGTCATGTGTGGATCATTCGCTGACCAACAGAACGGCTTGATTAAAGTGTATACATGCTGGACGAAGTCGAGCTACAAGTCAGATTTCGGAAGTTCGATTTCAGTATGATTTCACTACGATTTCAGTCGGGCTAAAGCATTTACATGACATTTTAAAAACGCGAACTATTGTTTTAGCTTGATTGAAATCGAACTTTTAACATGCACGTAAACGTGCTTACTCTCTGGAGGTCCGCCGACGGGAGGTACCCACAGTAAGCCGCTGGATGTGTGTCTGTCAACCGGAAAACGCGCGGACAAATAGGTGTGTAACGCATACAGCAGCCTCCCCCAGGTCCTAGTGCCCACTCAGGAACAGGTTTAAGATGCGATGGAATCGAACCAAAAAAAAAAAAAGAAATCAAAAAGAAAATATATTGGCTGATATATTGATTTGCTTAGAGGGGGTAATGAAAATAGGCCTAGTGACTAATAGTCCCTGTTCTATACAACTGTCTGCTTCCAATTTTGTGACAACAGTTTGAGGAAGACCCACAAGTTGGAGGTCAGGTGTCCACAAACCTGGGCCCTATAGTGTATGTTTAATACATAGACTTGTATATCATACTTTCTCTGTTAAGTTTTTGTGTGGTGTCTGGGAAAACCTGTCGGATTTTGCTGTCGCAGAATTCTGCCAAACGGCTAATAGTGACGGAAAATCAGATTTTTAACAGCCCAAACATGTTTTTTTCTGCCTTTAACTTAATTTGACACCTCAAATTTAAGCAACCATAAATATATTTCACCAAAACAATGTTGAAATGTTTTTAACCTTGCTTAGGCAGTCATACTACAAGAATCATGCTGGGTACTAAGCCAGTTTAATGCATGCATGGTAAAAACACTAAAAAAAAAAAATAATAAAATAAAAAAAAAATTGATAGCTAAGTGATTTCAACACACAGTCAATATCAGACTTTGTCCAAGTTGCTAGATAGCTACATGACTGACATGAGCCTAATAAATTTAGTTTGTAATCAGATACAAGCTGTCAAAATGTCTGTGATACTCCTGAGCTACAGCTGGAATGGAAAATTCGAATGTAATTTTCTGTAACCAGACTTTTTACAACTTCTGGTTGCGATACTGTATTTGCAAAAGAGAAACATATTTCCGTTCACGTATATACAGTATATAAAATATATATTTAACTATATGTAGTAGAAAATGTCAAATAAAGCATATTTGTGTTAGCTAGGTTCTGCTTCTGAGCACTTGGTTCAAACTGTTATACAATGTCAGGTATATTTTATTTTCTAAATATTTGCTACTAACTGCTGCAATTCATCGCTCAAAAAACTTTTTGGGTGTCAGCGTAATATAGTCTGTACTGCATTTTTGAGAACTGTCAGCTTTTTATCTCCACAAAAAGTCTAACGCACACCCTGTTCCTTCCATCCTGCTGTGCATCTTTTCAGTACACCCAGCTGTTCCTCCCATCCGTTTGCTCAAATTTCATCCTCCTCCACCCGTCTCTCGTTTCCTCTGTCAGTCTCTGAAAATGTATCTCTAGCAGTGCCACCCTCAGCTTCTCTCATGAGATCAGTCGGACGCCAGCATTCACCTAGGCTTCCTTGTAAGAGTTTATCACGCTGATGTGCCATGTACATGCACTCTCCCTGTCTCCGTTTCTGTCTCTCTTTCCCATACATACACACACACACACACACACACACTCCTTTCAGCATGGCTGGGATTTAGCCAACATCACCCCACACAACAAGGCACATTTGAGAGAGAGAGAGAGAGAGAGAGAGAGAGAGAGAGAGAGAGAGAGACACCACTAAACAATACACAACTCCCACGATGCCACAAACAAAACAAAAAAAACCCAAAAACCTCCAAACAACCACATGCTCTTTTCACGATTCGCCTGTCAACACCTGCTGTGAGGAGCAGAAAGACACCAATGTGTAGGATGTCACTGAAATGAAACAATACTACTAGGTGCTTCAGGAGGAATGAATTAATGTACTGTATTTCCCATGCTGTAGGTTATACCGGTATATAAGGCATACATTTTACTTTAGAATTCTGGAATACGTGTTATCCGAATTATGAAATTTGATTAGAAAAACCAATATGCATAATCACATGGATGCCTTGGTTGCATCTATCCATCCATTTTCCTTACCACTTATCCTACACAGGGTCGCAGGGAGCCTGGAGCCTATCCCAGGGAACTCAGGGCACAGGGTGGGGGACACATCGCAGGGCACAATCGCACACACATTCACACACTATGGAGAAATTTGGAAATGCCAATCAGCCTACAACACATGGAACTGGAGGAGGAAAGTGGAGCACCCAGAGGAAACCCCCGAAGCACGGGAAGAACATGCAAACTCCAGAGGTGCGAAGCAAACCTGAGGTGGAAATACATCCTGAATGGGATGCCAGATATTGCAGGGCACCATCTGCACACTCATTGACACCTATGAGCAATTCAACATAGCTAACTCACCTACCAACATGTTTTTGGGAGAAAACTAGAGAACGTGGAGAAAACCCATAACGACGTGAGGTGAAAAAAATACGAAACTCCACACTGACAGTAACCTGAGCTCAGGATCGAAACCGGGGACTCTGGAGCTGTGAGGCGTCAACGCTATCCAGTGGGCCACCATGCCTCCCCGAGGAAAAATCCCATTATCCCACAACAAATCGCATGAGATCATACAATGAGATTACCCATCTAAAACATTATACTACTGATTACATTTGTAAAAATAAATAAATAAATTTCCTCAGAATTTTACCCAATGCTGCTTACAATGTACATAAATCTCAGCACCTACTAGAGATTTTTTTTAAATTAAAAAAAAAAAAAAAAAAATTATAGTCTGGAAACTATAACAGGCAGTGTAATATATTTGAACACACACCCTCCCTTCTCTAAAGCCATTCAAATGATAGAGAAGCGATACACAACATCATGTTGTACACACAGACCTACACTGCAGTGTGTGATTGTGAAGTGTGATGGTAGTGATTACAGTGATTATAACCACTCCTCATAAGTGGAGGAGAGGAAAGACAGTGTTTGATGAAATAGCAGCATCACACCATGTTCAGAGGTAGACTGCTGCGAAGCTACAAAAATGCCACAGTGTCAGATGCCTTATATGTGCAATCTTATGCAAATGTATGCAAATAGCAAGCACAATCTGTCAATTAAATAGAGAATAATCATGTTAATGTTTTAAATGGTAAGATGGTAAGAAAAACTCCAAAGAAGCCAGATTTAGCTTCTCCAACAACCACAAACTGCAGGGCTGTGGCGTTTTCTGACACACTTGAACCGAGCAAAAAAGGTAAAAGGTCAGGTCGGCTTCAGGACAAAATGTCACTAAGTGTAAATAGTGCTGAGACTGCACTTGGAAATCCACCATCTGCCATTTTCAACAAGCTACACAAAGTCAGATAAGCACAAATCAACACACTCCAGGATTTGAATGTTATTTTAAAGGCTGGAGGAATAACCCACCTATGAGGATAATAACAGGACAGAACAGGGCGGCTGCTTATCTGGGTTTTTAGAGCTTACGTTGCAGTCCTGCAAGCTTGCTGTAGGAGAAGACTGCCATTTCGTGAGAGAGATGAATATCATTTTAAAGCCACAGGACTGGGTGGAGACCTAGACATACACACAGACACACTGTGTACTTTCATGCATACAGAACCTTCCCTTTGTCTTGCATGTTCTGAATTTAATACAGGTTCATGACCAGGTTTAGTAGATCACTAATCACCATTCTGTGCTTGTGTCTGGACATACAAGAGCAAAGATAGATTCCTACCGTATATAGCCGTGTCCTAAAATTCTGAGTCCACCTTCTGTATTTTGCTTATGAACAACTAATTGTTCACTAAAAATGAGACCAAGATTTCTTAATTGTTCACTCACTAATGTTATTTATTATGTCTGCACAATAAGGACAAAGTGGAAAACTGAGTTTAAACTGCTACACATTGTAACTGTGGGCAGAAATCCAAGAGCCACTAGTTTCAGCCTTACACTCTTTGCCTACAGTTCACAGAGCACCTGATACCTTTTGTACACTTTTTTTTTGGCCACAAGCTTCAGGATCTTGAAAGTTGAAACCTGGTTGGATCTCCACATTTCCATGTATTAGGTATGTAATGGAATGCAAACACATTATTCAGCAGGGCATCTGGTTGGATCTGGAGGTGTGCTGGGATACTGTAGGACAAAAAAGTGTGTGTTCAGATGAAGCTTAACATGAATATGTGGTGTGCGGATACATTTACAGCATCCTTAGTAACTGCCTGGTCAGGGGTTTGGTGGTTTAAATTAGGCTACTAGGCTGTTTTACTAGTTTATTTTGGGTATAAATAAAGCCAACTAGATCTGTTAGAAATATTGAGAGCAGAAACCAACAAAAATAATAACTGACCAAGTGGATTAAAAAATAACAATAATAATAACAACAATAAATCCTTAAATAAAAAGTTCTTGGACTCAGACTTTTAGATCTTCTTCTATGACATTACTCTCTTTCACACCGATATGTCCAGAATGCAGGTGAGGATTGGAATATGAAGAAGATAGGAGAGAGAACGAGTGGAATTATTAAATACAAAGGAGAAGGAATGAAATGGCAAGAGAGAGAACAAGAGGGCAAATGAAATGAGAACACAGCAAGAGAGTGGATAAGAAAGGATAAGAAGGAGGGTGTGCGGGAGTAGCAGGCCGGCACTAATCCAGAGAGAATCCCAAGTGGACAGAGAGAGAGAGAACTCACACTAAATAAAAGAGCTCAACGAGGGCACACAACCTCACGCGCACACACCTGGTGTGCCAAATTAATTAGTGCCACTCATTTCACAAGCAGTCAACTTTAGCTATTGTCGCACCTGTATGTTCCTAATTACGATTCAGAAACCTGTATGTTTCATGATCGATGCAAATCAAACTGTAATTACTGCAAGCAGACAAATTCAGACATTACAGACCCATCATGAGCTGGCCAGAAAATACACGCACCTGTGCAGTTGTCTGATAATTCTGTTGCATAATCATTTTTTAATACAGCATGAGCTCACTTTGAAGTAGTGAAGTACAGACAGGCATGTGGCAATATTATTTTTTAAATCCCACCAATACCCAACACTTTATTATGATTTACAAATTTATTACAACTGACTTTTCCCAAGCATCTTGGTCCATAAATTCTTAGCAGCTGTTGGTTTTTCTAAAGCCAAAAACAACTGAGAAAAATTTGCTTTGGATTTGTGTGTGGTAATAAAAAGCACAAATGCTGTTTAGTTAGTCCTTGGATAAGCATAGGGCAGCCTTTATGATTACAGCAAGAGTTCGTAGATATAAATTTATAGTATCCAGGTGAGATTATCCACTGAAGCAAGGGTGAGACTTGGACTGTTTTTGGAAGTGCAAATGTTTGGGGTATCCATGTAGGACTAGCTACAGCATCAGAAAGTAAGCTATGTGTATGAAAATACTGACAAAACTGTGCTAAAGTTATCTGGTGGTGAAAGTTTGAGGGGGGCTTAGTGGTTAGCACGTTTGCCCCACACCTCCGGGGTTGGGCGCTCGATTCCTGCTTCCAGCCTGTGTGTGCGGAGCTTGCATGTTCTCCCTATGCTTTGGGGGTTTCCTCCGTGTACAATGGTTTCCTCCCCCAGTCCAAAGACATGTGTTGTAGGCTGATTGGCATTTCCAAATTGTCCGTAGTATGTGAATGTGCTTCCTGGAATAGGCTCCAGGCTCCCCCACAACCCTGTGTAGGATAAATGGTATGGAAAATGCATGGATGGATGGTAACATTTCACTAAACTATCTTTTTTTTTTTTTTTTTTTTTTTTTTTTTTTTGTGAGACCATATTTATCTTTATTCAATTGTTAAGTTGTTAGTATAAACCTAGTGGGAACTACTATTGACTACATGATAACCTGGGCCTGGTCTCAATGAGCAGCATTTAGCCTGAAAATTCAAGGTGACCATTTTGTCTGTCCAAAATTATGAACAGAATTATGGCATTGTATTCACCAAGAAGCCAAATTTTGGCAAAAATTGGACAGCTGCCCTTATGCTGCACAAAAATCCATGCTGCTTAACTAGACTGTCTCTTACCAAACAGAAGGCAGGCTATAAGGGAAGTGTGCACTTTAAAATCAGGGTTCTGTATATCAAAATAGCCAATTACTGGCACATGCCTAGATGCAGGTATGGGTTTGAAAAAGGGAGAAAATCGTAAAATTGCCATCAGAGATTATGCAATGTCAAATCTGACACTTCCACCATGTCAGGAATGGCATTTCGAGTAGACAAAGTGGCAAGACAGCCCATGTTGCAAAACTCCGTCTGCTCACTGAGTGGCACCTCACAGTGATGTGACTAAGAAATTCCTGCGATTTTAGCAATAACATGATTGAGAAATGCCACAATGCAGGGCTGGCTGAGCTAAAACCCACTGACCCGCTGACTGAAAGTGAAGTGAAAATTTCATTCGGACACAGACGTTTGCTTCGTCATCTCGTAAATATTCCTTCCACGCAACATATTCATGCCTCTGTTTCAAAGGGACCAATCTCTTGGTCAGCAAATATTTACCGCAGCTCACGAGGAATCACATTACAGACATGTCAACTGCAATAAATATTTGGCAGGAAGGGGGAAAAAATGGAGGCAGGAAACGAAAGAGAGTGAAAATGAAAGAGACAAGGCCAGTATGATCATAAAGGGTGCTCTTTCAGTATTAAACTAAACAAGCATGCTCTTCCATCTCTCTTTCTTCTTTGTTTATTGCCTGAATAGTTCACATACTTTTGTCATATAAAAGTAGCGTAAAAACCCAAAGTAGGCTTCTCTGCCTCACTTCTTCAAGTGAATGGCCCACTGTGATTCCTAAACTGCTGCTAGAGCTCCATTCATGGCCTGCTTTTCACAGGAGAAGCCAGATGAGAGAACACATTCAGTCGGGCTGGTATATGTGCTTACTGTATAAACCTAACTGACCAAGCTGAAGTAAACTGTTCATTTATGAAAGGATGTTCAAGTTTATTAGTTAAATATGCTTTGGTTTTTTTCAAGGATATAGTGAATTATGCTTACAGTGCATTTTATAATTAGTCTTATAGTGAGCGGTTTACAAAAAGCGCGAAGAGATTAATGTCCAACATATAAAATACTCATAGAATCTGTAAGTATATAAAATCTGAAAGACTAGAGACTAAAGCTGTCTTAAGTGCTAGAATGGTCTAGGTTAATTTTCAGAGGTCTATGCATGTTTTTGTGGTGTTTTACAGTATATCATTGTTCTCCACACAGATAGAATGAAACCTGTTCAGAAACCTGTTGCTGAATGACTTATGATTGGTGTAGGAAGTGAATAACAGAACACGATTGCTCAGTAGATGTTGTCTGAAAGTCCAGTTAACTTCCATCTTGAAATCGAACAGTGAATAAAAATACAAAGCCTTCACACAGTGCTTGTTTTATAATCTAAAGAAAATAGATAAACCCTGCACCTCCAGGGTTGGGGGTTCAAATCCTGCCTCTGCCCTGTGTGCACAGAGCTTGCATGTCGTAATGGGCAGTGGTAGCTTAGTAGTTAAGGTGTTGGTCTACTGCTCAGAAGATCATGAGTTCAAACCCCAGCACCATCAAGCTGCCACTGTTGGGCCCTTGAGCAAGGCCCTTAATTCTCAGCTATATAAATGAGATAAATGTAAGTTGCTCTGGATAAGAGTGTCTGCCAAATGCCGTAAATATTTTCCTTGTGCTTTGGGGATTTCTACATGCATTGCAGAAATTTGGCAAATTTCCAAGTTGTCTGTAGTGTGTGTGCAATCGTACCCTGCAATGAAAATCCATCTATCCATGTTCTGTACTCCTTATCCCACCCAGGGTGTCCCCCACCCTGTGCCCCAAGTTCCCTGGGACAGGCTTCAGGTTCCCCACAACCCTGGTTAGGATAAGCAGTACAGAAAATGGATAGATGGATCTTCCAGGTAAGCCATGGATCTCTGCAACAAGATGCAATTTAAAGCAAGTCTCTACGTCAAATAATTCCTAACATATTAAGTAATATGTAAGACATGATCTTTCATGGTGTGGGCACCATCACAGACTTTTATTGTACTTTTAAGTACATAAGTGTACTTGTTTTTTTTGTTTGTTTGTTTTTTTTTACACTTTTAAGTGCATACAAAGAAAAACAAAGTAGTCATAGTTTCTTAACAGGAAGGTCTTGAGACCTTTAATGGAGAAATTGAGACACTGGACCATTCAGAAGTAAGGAGGAAGCTTATTCCACCAATAAGGAACCAGAATACCATAACAGCCTGTTCTCAGCAGCCTGATCTTGTCTTAGAATCATGCTTAAAATTTAAGCACCCTGACTTTGTAGACCTGGTTGGTGTATGGGTGTGTAGATCTGAACCATGGTCCACAGATAATTTGATGCAGTGCAAAGACACAAGTTTTCAGTTTGATTCTTGCTGCAACCAGGAGTCAAAAAGAGTATAAAATAACAATAAAAAAATGTAGTGCTTCTTAAGATAATGGTTGCTGAATACAGCACACTGAAGATGCTGTTTTTCTAGCAATTACAGAAAGCAAGATGAAATAATTTATTAGTTATTTCTGTGCTCCTACTCTTACAAATTCTGGCAGATGTGTGGGCTCGAAGCTATTGATCCATGACTAGAGGTAGTCTCCTTAATGGTATCCACATCACTAAGCCAAAAGGAGGGGAAAACAGCAATAATAATGAGGGGACATACTCGTGTTGTTTTTTGGTGATCATTTCTCCACTTGGTCCGCTACTATTAACTGATTTGAAACCTATTCAAAGTTTCTGAGGCATGTCCCCATCCACTTGGCTCTTTGAAATTGGGAAAGCATTGAATTGTAATATTTTGCTTAGGAGAGAACGTACTGATCAGCATTGGAAGCAGCATGAAGCACACACCAATCTAAACCTATTTCACAAAAAGGTGAAAAAGGGTGCATTACAGTAACCAAACAGCAGCCTGTTATGTTTATATAAAACAGTTATAAATGAAAAGGTTGGGGTATTGTGTGAGGTTAGAACAGCTTTTCTGACTTCATTCATATGAAATTGATTAGAATTCGAGCTGCAAGATCTACAAAGGTCAATAGGGATTTTACATTATTGCGGTCTACTCATAGGGAATTTGTTTCCAAAATTGCATGAAAGTGACAAAAACAAGGCCTATAATGGCATCCACAAGTGACACATGATCCTTGAGACAAGGATTTGACTGACTATACAAAATTTTAATTCTACATTACTATCATTCATTCATCTTTAGTAGCTACTTTATCCTTGTCAGTGTTGCAGTGGATCCTGAGCCTATCCTGAGAACACTGAGTGCAGGGCAGGAGAAATCAACCTGGATTGAATGCTGGTCCATCACAGGGCACCACACACACTTACAACTAGGGGCATGTTAGCATAGCCAAGCCACCTACTTGCATGTTAATGGACAATGCAAGGAAAACAAAGAGAACCCAGAGTAAACCAACATGAACACAGGGACACTAACAAAACTTCACACAGACTGGAGAAGTGAGGTGGCAACACTACCACTGGACACCATGCTGCCTGCATTACGTTCCCTGCTACTGAATTACAGCCACAGTCTTTTAATTTGCTTTTGATTGGTTTCTTTAAGTTTTTAGAACTAAAGGAGTGCTTGGGTTGGTTTGACCCAATGGTCAGCGTCATCTGAGTAAGATGGTAGATGAAGGAGAGCTACAGGGGTGTAACCTGCCCTGGGCATTTGGGGCTGTAGCCCTGAAGATTTTTTTCTTTAGCCCTGAATAATTCTCCACTTGTAACAGTTTGTCACTACATAACTGAACGTCAGTAAAAGAAGACGGCAGTGTTGTAATTTTGTATCTTCATTGAACGGAGGCAAGGCCAACCAGGCAGTATTTACAGGAAAATACGTGGAAATACTCATGTCTTACTGGCTGACAGGTCTCAATTCTGCCAAACTCTAGCTCACACAGTTAGTTAGTGTGAGGGGGGGAAATGGATATACACCGATTTTGTTTTTTTACCAGTAAAGGGGTTGAAACTGAAACACTAACATCCTCCCATGCTGATCCAGATAAACAAGGTGTGTAAATGTCTATATGAGTTCCAAGTTACATGAACATGATATGAGCAGAGCATAAGGACAGCTAGCGTACTTTGCATGGCACTGTAGCCAAGTTTTATATTTTATCAGTCTGGTAGTCCTGCAAATAGTGATGACACTAAAAGGCTAGGATGTAGCAACTTGTTAGTTTTGCAACAAAGTGATTCAGAGAAACTTAAAAGAATATGAGCGTTATGGAAAGAGACACCCCTAGCACATGAGTAAAACCTGCACATCAGTATTAATATAACAAACTTCACCAAATCAGTGAAGCCCAAGAAACCAAATAAGATACCAAACACACCCAAAATACAAGCAACTGCTTTCTCTTTTATTCTATTTAATCACCAATCTTCTGCTAATCTAAGCTGTAATTACCATCATTAAGCAGCAGTCTGTCTGCTGAAAATGACATATCCCAATACTGAGAACTGAGAATTAACATTCTAAAAAGAGGTAATTACTGTTTATTATAATAGCTTCATTTTAATTTTGTAAAGTCTTTAAAAATGTAACTTTCTCCATTCACTATATACTATATAAAAAGCTATTTTTAAGAACAGAACAAAAACACCAGCATTTGTTCTCCTATTACACTTACTTAATATAACACTGCAGTGTCTGTAACTGAAAAGCTACTAATCTATTCATACAAAACCACAATGTCCCTCGTCTCTAAGTCCTTGATGAGCGACTTGTCATGTCACGACATTAGAATCTAAAAATATCAAGCCAAATTTTATTAAGAAACCTGAGAAATTTGACCTTCTGTAAAGTGAGGAGCCAACAAACGTATTAAAAAGTATTATCTAACAAAGGAAGGGGGAAATACAATTCAAGAATGCTAATGATTTGCTAATGTGTGAATATTCCCCAAGGATCTGCAGTGACCCTTTTGCTCGTGTTACCATTTAAGCTCACTTTAATCACACTGCACACAGAGGCTCGCTTTAATTCGCTGCTCTTTTTGGCAATTTAATGAAGGACGGTCCATTACTCTAATACAAATCAGCTTAAGCCTGTTGAAGTGGACAGACAAACAGGTTTAGCATCAGGCAGGCTTCTGACTTACAGAAACTTTGTAGATTTGAGGCATGTTCAATCAGAGGCTTTGACAAGGGCCATGTACTTGGTTTGTACTTGGACATTTATGGTTTGTTTAAAATCCCAAATTCTTCCTCCCTCCTTCTGAAGACAGGTTGGAACCAGGAGTTACACAACATGCTAATAAACAGACCCATATTTATTCAGCACAGATTCAACTGCGAGTCTACAAGTTGTATGGTATTTCTTAAGCACTGAACACTTTCCCAGTTGCTGAGTTTTTACACTCTGAGCCAGATGGTGTGAATTACTCCAGCAGATCAACTCATCATCTCAGTTTACCACAGCTTCCTCACAACCACCAGTTTTTTTTTAACTGCATGTAAGAACACTTCAGTCACACAAACCTACTTTTATTTCACTACAGACAAGAGATGTGAGCTCCACTCATAGCTGCTAACAGGGTATGTGCACTCACTAACAAGCTCTGAATACATGAAGTGGTGCACATTTGCAATTTAGCTTAGCAGACTGATGTGAGCGGGGACAGGTGGAGTAAACATGACACTGATCTCACACCTGCCACACATCTCTTATTATTCACGATGATGTGAAAGCTGAAGTACAGTTTCCAAACAGCAATTATGGAGTTTTGCCGGTGAATTTGTTACGAATGTTATGGACAGCTTGATGTGTCAGTTCCAGAAAAAAAAAAAAAAAAAAAAGTCATTAGTGAAGAGAGTCCATTAAGTATTGAACTTAATTCAGTTGAACAGAAGCACCTGCATATTTACCTTTCACATTCACAGGATATATAGATTATTTGGTAAAGTTAACTTTCCAGAGACCAAAAAAATGGAATTGCCGCCTGTTTTGGGAGTGCCCGTGTTGAGCATTGAATTTATTTTTTATGTCACTCTACAGCGTAGTGGTTAATGGCTCATTTGAAAGTAGACACTCGGGGCTTTCTTTTTACTTATGAAAAAGAACATTTGCATTTTCTTTTTCATAAGTATTTCTTTTTTAGCCTAGACTACTAGGTTTAAATAATTTTATTGTGTCAGTTTGTATACAGTGTTTTACTATCAAAAAAAAAAAAAAAAAAGCTTTAGTTTTGTTGTCCATTTTGTGGTATTGTGAAGAGGTGTGAATTTTTTGCCCAGCAGGTAGAATGAAACTTTACATATTACATTCAATGTATTTAACTTTGTTGGCCAGTTTTGTCCGTGATTATTTTTACTCCTCCCAAACCCAGGTGTCAATTAGCGCCATGCTCAATAGGCAGATTTGCCAGGTGCATGATTTACTCTCAAAATCAGCCTACTTTTAATTTTATTTCTGACTAATTATGTAATACTACAAGATCATGCTACATGTACATGATTTACTCCTTAAAAAGAACTTTAATCATGAACACATTTTTGTTACTAAACTTGCCTTTTCTCAATAGTCCCTAGCTCGTTGAAAAGGTTGACCTTTTCCCCCCACTGTGGCCTTTAAATTGCTGTTTGTGCTTCCTGATGTATACACATCTGGCCCTCTGAGTATATATCAGGATGTCATCAAATAGAAAGAAGGAAGTTATTAGATTGGCTTTGAGTGTCACCTATTTCTAGCTAACATAAGCTAAACAGAGATTTCAGAGAATTTTTCTTTTTTTTTTTCAGTTCATAGTATTCATAATCGTCACTCCTATGGAAACTTTAGACAGTTGGGTCTTGAAAGGTTCAAGCTCTGTGCTCTTATCATAATCTGATTGAATGTAGTAGACGCGACACTGAGAATGCTAAGGGAAGAAGTCACTCACGGCCTTGTGATGACATCACCTCCTTTGCCAGTTGATTGTTTTACAAGGCTATCGGGATTTGTGACAGAAATCTGCTGGGAGACAGAAAACAGGTGGCCTTTTGCCCTGTCTGAAATAACATCCACAAGGAATAGAAGCTCTCTGAGGATATCAGGGGGGAATGTTCTTGAGAAACTCTGGCTGGGATGAGGCGGATGCTTTGCTCCCAGACAGTAGCACACAACACGATCTCAGGGGGAAAAGTTGGGTAACTCTAAGTGCCCTGAGATTTCCATATAAGTTGGAAAGAAAATAATAGCTGAGTATTTCCATCAACCACTGTTCAGTTGATAAGAATACAATGTCATCAAGAGCATCTGTTACACCCTTTATCTCCTCTTAATCCATATGCCTATAACATTCACATTGCAAGTAAAACTTTTTTTTTTTTTGCTGTCTCCCATGCATTTTGGATGAAGACAGGCTAATATCCTGCCGAGAGGACAGAGCAGAATAAAGTGCAGAATTCTTCAAATATATGCAAATGACAAGTGAATAAAGAAGTCAGTATTTGACTGCACATCAAACGGGAGATACATTTCTTGATTTAAAATGTGTGCAAACTTTCAGCTGAACTGAATTGAATCTGAACAGCTAAAGCAACTCTGCATGCACTTCACTCCAATCCCCAACTTCTGTTGTAGAAAGCGCTTTGCTTCCCTGCGATGTGAATCTAAGCATACTGTACAAACATGTTCTCTATTTCCACGATAGCATAGACTACAGAAGCATTTACGGAAATGACAAAGGTCCTGACTGGGCGTGGCTCTGAGCCAGACTAAGCGCTTCGAGCCTATTTTCAGGAGGTTAGATATGCATTCTGCATGAAAAATTTAAGGCATACAAGCATAAAGGCGGCAGCACACAAAGCACACTTCTCCTTTCGTACATATGCATTTGAGGGAGGATTGACCACTTAATATGGAAAGTCAATGCAAAAAGTGTGGTGGTGGTGGTGATGGGAACTGATTACATATTACATTCAAAATATTAAACTTTGCTGGCCAGTTTTTGTGCATGATTTTTCTTTTCTTCTCCTAAACCCAGGTGTAAATTAGCACCATGCTCTATAGGCAGATTTGCCAGGTTTACTCTGAAAATCAGCTCATTGTCATATATCTTTTTTTTTTTTTTTTTTTTTTTTTTTAATGACTAAATATGTAATACTACAAGATTGTTTTTGGATTTTGGTGAAAGAACTATTCAAGAAAACAATTTTTTTTAGTACTGCTTGTTAATTAGGCTGCTATTGTCAAAGCTGGCAAACCGGGTCATAGCACACAAACATGAACAATTTTCCATCATTCAAAACACTACACAACACTTTTTCGATGCTAATTTAAGAAGCTGGAGCTAAGAAGCTGGAGCTGACCACAAAAAATGAATACAGTTTAATTGCACGAAGCTTAATCCGTATGCAGTGTTTTAATTAAATATAATTAATGCCCTCTGTAGCATTTACTAGTTTTGACATGATATTTCATTTAATAAGAAGTTTAATTATGAACAAATTTTTGTTGCTAAACTTGCCTTTTCTCGATAGTCACTACAGTATGCTTAGATTCTTTGATGGTTGTCCTTTTCCCCCACTTTACCGTGCCCTTTAAATCGCCGTTTGTACATATATCTGGCCCTCTGTATATATCGGGAAGTTGTCAAATAGAAAGAAGGAAGTCACTGGATTGGCTTTACATGTCAGATTTCTAGCTAACATGAGCTAAGGAGATATTTCCGAGAGGGTTTTTTTTTTTAGTTCGTAGTATTCATAATCATCACTCCTAATGGATGTAATGATTTGTATGCACAAATCAGAATTCACACAGACAGCTAAGTGCTATCGATGTTGTTTCCCCAGTCGTTTCTTCATGTCATGGATTTAGCTCCTGCTGCGAGAAATGTGACAGCAAACAGAAATAAGGTGACATGCTGGCAAAAATCCTTGCATCCTGGAGATTTCGTCCACCGTTAATGGGAAAAAAATGGCTGCCTCCACTGTGAGACCATTATCTCCCAGTGCGACCCATGTTGCTTAAGTTACATTGTGGAAAAACACTGATGTATGCTCTTGCCATTAGTGGATGATTTGCAAATTCTCAGATAGACTATGAAATCCACACAGAAGCCTTTCCTAATGATTAATAACATGTGGAAGGTGGAATAGGGAAAAGAGCAGCTGAAATGCATGTGTATAAATTTAGGACTGTCATCTAATGCTGAGGCTCATTGGACAATAACAGACCAATGGAGCCATGTGTTGAATGTTTCAGTGTATGCATTGGTAATTGAGTTGAGTATATTGTGTTTGTTTATGGATGGAGTGATTAACTTGGCATCACTTGATGTGTAGACTAACCAAGCTTGAGGACTAGATACATTCAAAGATAAAGTGTAGTGTATATATTCTAACTTACCTGTACATTAAACAGCATATAACTGAATTCCTTGTGATCTTGTAAATTATTTGTACTGTCTTTAAAAGCCGTGCCATGAGTGCAAGAGCTGAGCCATTAAGGTTCATAAGGGGGCAGAAAGATTAAAGGCACAGTTCTCAGATACTATAGAGCCTGGGTTCTTCCACCTCTCGAACCCACAATTATCTTTGTGTCCTCCAATGAAACCAATGTTCTGCAGAGATGTTCTGTGTCTATATTTATAATAAATTGTGTACAATCCCCAAACCATTAACACATCTCACAGGTCAAGAGGTCAGCAGCTGAAATATGAATCACAAAAGTGCATTCCACTGAACTGAAGTCTGACGAATGTGTGTGCAGGTACTGAATGTACCTTTCGGAAAGAAAAAAAAAGAAAAAGAAGAAGAAAAAGAAAAAACAGGCCACATACTGTAAGAACACAGTGGACAGACAGGCCACCCAAGCAAAAACAGATTTTCCCTAAGAGCTATCACCCTCTCATGACCCTGGGTCATGTAAGTAGAAACATTTTCATAGTGCTGAATTATACAGATTGGGCAAAATGCACAGGAAAAGGAACTAAACTATAATTAACACGTCAAGTATAAGTATTTTAAGACCTAGATGATTCAGTACACGGGGTTGGGGTGGGGAGGGGGGTGGTGTTTACGGTGGCTTAGTGGTTAGCACATTTGCCTCGCACCTCCGGGGTTGGGGGTTTGATATCTGCCTCCGCCCTGTGTGGGCGGAGTTTGCATGTCCTCCCTATGCTTCGGGGGTTTCCTCGGGTGCTCCGGTTTCCTCCCCCAGTCCAAAGACATGCGCTGTAGGCTGATTAGCATCTCTAAATTGTCCGTAGTGTGGGAATGGGTGTGTGAGTGTGTGTGCGATTGTGCCCTGTGATGGCTTGGCACCCCGTCTATGGTGTCTCGTGAACTCTGTGCCCCGAGTTCCCTGGGATAGGCTCCAGGCTCCCCATGACCCTGTGTAGGATAAGTGGTACAGAAAATGGATGGATGGCTGATTCAGTATACTTTTAAAACTCAAATATCTTCAAAATATGTATTTAGACCTGAAAGGACTGGTTTGAAAAGTTTTCCTTTTTGTTCTGTATTTTTAAAGACATATTACAAAAAAAATAATAATAATTGCAATATTGCCATGTATTTTAAGAATTAAAAAAAAAAAAAACATTTTTCCAGCCTGGAAACAAATTCAAATGTTATTGGTCACACACACAACCATGCATGCAAGGCGTTTGTGTGTTCTCCCAGTGCTTCGGGGGTTTCCCCTGGGTACTCCAGTTTTCTCCCCCAGTCCGAAGACATGCATTGTAGGCTGATTGGCATTTCCAAATTGTCTGTAGTGTGTGAATGGGTGTGTGATTGTGCCTGCCAGGGTGTCCCTGTGCAGAATAAGCAGTACAGAAAATGGATGGATATGCTGTGTCATGTATGTATGGAGCGCCGCCTCCAGCTGTAAAATTGGCTCCTTTCCAGACATGATCTTTACAGACACAGCGAAGGCCTAAATATGTATGGTGTATTTGTAAAATAAAATAAAAATGTATTTTTACTTAAAGAAGGTGTGTCGACATTTCTTATGTTACAACTTGCAAAAGCACAGTATGAGAGTTTAAATCTCCCAAACATTGTCACTACAATCAACTCTGCTTTGCATTTCAGCTCTTCCACCACTGTGACTCCTAATCAGAGTCTGCCTGCCGCTGCTCTGTTTATCAGCACATCATGTGAGATTACAGATCAAATATTCCTCCCGTGCAAACCCTCAGTATAATCGATTCGTACAGATTGATGCTGCAAGGGTGGGGAATGAACACATTTGTGTGAGAAAGATACAGAGTGACCACTGGTTCTTTAAATTTCACAACAACTGTCTCTTACCCTCATTTGTAGCCATTAATAATGTAAAGTAATGACTGCATCAGCAAACTGCCATGCTGAACACACAAAATAAAGCAGAAATGCGTCTTGCTCACTTGTTGTAAGCGTGTCAGTGTGTCTTCAGATATATGGCTTCATTTCTGGCTGTTCAGTGGAGTCATTTCAGCCATGCTCCAGTTTTTACTGCAGATGATGAGGGAGATAACAGAATAGAAGAGTCTATTACACACCTCTCTTATTTCCTGTTTCAGTCAGTGGCCATCTTTCTCATAGGGTGAACTCGGGGACTGCAATTTTTGCATTCATTGTGCCTATACTCATCATACTCGCAGGAGACATGTCCAACCATTTAGCAGCTTAGAAAATTGTAAATTTGCCTAATTTACACAGGCCAATATTTTCTTCCCAATCCTAAAACAAAAACCACATTGTAGGGATTTCATTGAATCTATTCCCCTCAAACCACCCCCACCATTTTCTCCCCAATTTAGTCACCTACCAATTCCCACAAACCGGTCAACTTTCCCTTATCTTACAGCAGTTACCAACCAGGGAGGGTGAAGTATAAGGTGGTTCCTCAGAGACACATGAAGCCAGGTGGTTCCTCAGAGACACATGAAGCCAGCCAAGTGCATGGCTGCATCCGAATATCCCTACTACCCTACTATAGTAGGCGAAAAGCAGTACGCCAAAGGAGTAGTATGTCCGAATTCTCAGTAGTCATAAAACAGTAGGCGAGAAATACCCGGATGACCTACTGTACTGCTTCCACCGAGATTCTGTAGTATGGAACCAATGCACATTATGCTATCCCATAAAGCAACGGGACTGGCGTGGAAGAGCTATCCGAATCAAAAATTGTAGGTCACATGACAATGCCAACATGGCGGATGTAGTAATGTCTGGATTGTATTCATACTACACACATATGTTGATCAGTACGTACTGTATCAACAGCCGAGCAGTAGATACTGAATCGAATGCAGTAGGTACTGACACAGTACACGATTCAGACAGAGCACATCTTTTCGAACTGCTCCTCATGCTGCATCACAGGGCAGTGTAACACACTATCTACCATCTTCCGCGTATATGAGCTCACTCATATTCCTTAAAATCAGCTAATGTTACTTTCACTGATGGAGGACAGAGAGCATTCCATTCCTCCCACCCAGAAGGAATGGCCAATTTTGCTACCTTGGCAATGGATGGCTGTGGCATCGCAACCCCCTACGATAAGGCAAACGCTTTGAATCTTTATCTTTAAATCTCTATTTCTTCTTCTTTTTTTATGCTGGAATTATTTAAGAGCCTTTGAGACAGTTGTGTCCAATATTTTCCAATAACTGCATGTCCCAGAGTGTTTTAATCCTCTAATACCACAGCAATTTGCCAACAGTTAAATTTTTTTATTGGTTAATGAACAATGTTATACTTTTTAACCATTTATGGTTACAGTTAATGTTGTGGAATGTCCGTGAAACAATTTAGTTCTGGTTATCACTTATGTTATAGCAGCTATAAACAGTCATTCCCTTACCTAGTATCTCTTTTTCCCATCTCTTGAAGTTAATAATACATTTAAAAAAATAATAATAATTTTTTTTTTTTTTTTTTTTTAAAAACACAAAGCTTTTCATGTTACCCGAAAACCGCAAAATGCAGCTCTGACTCTTACAAAGCTCTGACACTGGAGACTCCCTCCAGTGGAGACTCTACAGTACTTCCAAAAAATCTCCTTAGTGTCAGTTTCAACAAATCACTGATTATATATTTTGCTTTTTTTAAAACAAAAAAATGAGTTTATTATTACTGTTAGATTATGTAGAGTCTTATACAAGCCATTCAAGTCCTTGTGAACTAGCTGTTACTATAGAAAAGATAAGGCATCAGAACAAGTGCATTTATACAAACTTGTAATATGTCTTGCAGCCATAACTACTGTTCGAGAATCTGTTATAAAAAAAAAATAATAATAAATTAAAATAAATAAATAAATAAATAAATAAACTTCTGACCAATCAGATTCAAGGATTCCAAAGTGCTGTGTAAAATATATATGCTATTGCTTGAGTATAGCATACAATTTCATCACAGTTAGAAACAGTTATTTTTGCATTATTTATAGAGTCACATTAGCCAAAAAAAATAAAAAAAATAAATAAATAAATAAGTCTCCTGGTAATGTTTTATTTGGTGGTTTAAACTGCTAGCAACCACATTTTTACCGGTGTGGAGAGTAGAAGCTATGGTTAACACTTGCTTTGATAGGCAGAACCTAGCTTTGATAGGAAAAAAAAAAAAACTTTTACAATTACAATTAACTACGGGGCATGAGTTCTAATAAACGGTACAATATGTTAGCAAATTAGCAAATAAAAATCATCTTGTGCATTTAATAAGAGGTTTATGATCATTAGCTAGATAACTAGGTAGCTAACAAATGCTCTGTTAATTCAAACAGTTCCACAGCGTGGCATATTCTGATCATGGAAGAGTGAAAAAGGTGTGTGTAAGTGGTGTATATCTATTACTGTGGTAATATATATATATATATATATATATATATATATATATATATATATATATATATATATATATATATATATATATATATATAGTATATGGTCTGTGTAGTGGGTTGTTTTTATTTAGAATAAAGAATTTTATTTAGGACTCTAAAAAAATAAGCTATGACCATCACTGGGCAATAAGCAGAAGTCCCATCTTAAAGTTGTTGAGATGTCTGGATGTATGATCTTCTCTTTCACAAAACATCCCGAGAAAGGTGCAGTCCAAGTAAAAGTAATTATTATTATCCTCTCCTGTTCCAGTAACCAGTACCCCATTTTGAACAGACGGTACCGTAGAGAGTTATAGCTCAGTGACTCTCAAAGACTCAGAGCAGTCTGAAAGTATATAGCTGTCAATAAGTAGCCCGAGGTTGTGTATTATTCCAGGTTCATACCATAAACCTATTCCCTTTGGGGCAAAGCAGGTGTTTGTGGGGACACACAGCCCTCTCTGTTGTAATCAATCATTTGTGCTACACAAAGATGTCGTCTTGTCATTCCACTGCAGCTTTACCCCATTCCTAAAAACTGAAAGTCGCTTTTACAACAGACAACTTGAGCTGACATGGTACAAGAACACATCTTGTTAGTTTAATTATGTATGGAAAAAAAAAGTTGGGCATGCTGTTATAGGAAAATAATCAACAGTGTACATTACCACTCAAAAGTTGATTATTTTCCTATAACAACATCCTCTGAAGTGATTGATTCCTCTTATACAACAGCAATTTGACAACAGCAAATTGAAATTGTTATTAATGAATGGCGTGTCGTAATTTTTATTAATTATGCTGCAAGGTTAGTCCCTGTTATAACTTACATTATAACATCTATCATCAATATCATCTATTATCAATATCTAACAGTCGTTCCCTCAATAGTTGTTCTGTTTTAATAAGGCAGAAAAAATGCAGCTTGTTCTTTAGAAAGTGCAACATCCTCCATCTATGACTACTACAAAGTTCTGACACTGGAGGCTCATTCCATCCATCTATGTTCCATAGTGTTTATCCTACACAAGGAAGGGGTGCCAAACCACCACAGGGCATAATTGCACACACATTCAATGGACAATTCAGATAGGGAAATCAACCTATAATGCATGTCTTTGGACTGGGGAAGCAAACCCCCAAAGCACGCAGAGAACATTCACGATCCGCACACACGGGGCAGAGGCTGGATTCGAACCCCCAACCCCTGAAAGCGTGAGGCAAATGTGCTAACCACTAAGCCACCGTGCCCCCTGGAGTCTCCTTCCAAAATGCTAAATAAATCTCTCCACACAGAAAACTTCACAATTAATTTTTTTTCAATCCACTTATGTGAAGCATCTGCCATCCAAGTACCACTGTCAGAGCCATGTAGTTATAGAAACGTCATCAACACCTTCTGATTAACCAACACCTTCTGAATAACATGCACATTGTGATGTATTAGATTTTAAATTCCTTCACAGAGGCTCTTTTATATGTTAGAGTAACATATAAAAAATATATTTTAGGATTCCAAAATCCTAGAGTCACTGAGTTTTATTTGCAGATTATAAAAAGGAACGACAGAGAAATGGCTACCTTTGTATCCACCTGCAAATTCATAACTTTAGGGTTTTTTTTTTGGCACCACTCTCGCTTCCTCTTTGGTGCTAAGTGATGTGCAAACACGCACACTCTCCATGTTACACAGCTCAATTTGTTAGCAGATTGAGGGAATTTATTGGGGTCATTCTTATCATATACGCACGTACTGTATATATGCATGAACACGCCAGCCTTTCTAAAATGGTGCAAATGCTTTTAGACGTATGAGAGGAGCACTTAAAAACACACACACACACACAAAACACATATCTCAGGCATAAAACACACTAATTGGCCCCGCATGACCTACAGAAAGCTGACACTAAAGAAAAGCTGACAATGGCTGCAGGCAACGCTCCGTTTCCTCTCCATCCTCAATTCCCGTCACTCCCTATCATCAGGTAAGTCCAATCCCTGCCTCCTATATGCAGATAATGAGCCAAGGCTGTCATTTGAGCCAAAAACACCTGTTTTGCAACATCAGCATAACACAAACAGCATTAGCTTCTTTCTGAACTCGAGGTCCTTTCTAAATAGTTCATAATGAATAAGAAGTCAAGCGGTTATCATAAGGGCACAGAGGCATTTGTGGAGCGATAAGGCGGGTCATGTGTTCCTGTGGGACAAGCAATTCGTCTTTCACAGTTTCAACAAATTGCTCGCGGGAGAACACACACAAGAAATAGAACCATTTATTATGCATTTCACTTGTCGCCGGATTTCATCATTTTCCAATTCCGAGCAATCCAATCTAGAAGTGTGTACGTGCTCTCTCGGAGGCAGACTGAGGTGTGCCGCTGCATTATTTTTTCTTCTTTTTCGAGCAGCTACTCATGCTGCTATTAGAGTACAAGTGACAAAAGTTGCTACTTCAAATCCAGCTGCTTACTAAGACAACAGTTTATGCTTTTGACCAGAAAGTTATGAGTTCAAATCATTTTTGTTGGTGCAAAAACCTTAACCCTGAAATGTGCAGCTTTATGCACGACTGGATTCTGCTTCACTTGTATGGTAACTTTAGTCAAAGAGTCAAAGAGCTATGGTCTCTGTCAGGGGTGTAACCTGGCCTGGGCAGATTTTTTTTTCTTTAGTCCCGAATAATTTTTCACTTGGAGCGGTTTGTCACAGCGTAACTTGAACATCAGTAAAAGAAGACGGCAGTGTTGTAATTTTGTATCTTCGGTGAATGGAGTCAAGACCAATCAGACAAGGTTTATAAGAAAATACGTGGAAACACTCGTGTCTTTTTGGCGATTTTATTTTTTCTTTTTCAACCCCCAGTAAAGGGGTTGAAACTGAATCACTAACATCCTCTCATGCTGAGCAGGAAAACAGGGTGTGTAAATGTCTATATGAGTTCCAAGTTACGTGAACATGACATGAGCAGAGCATAAGGACAGCTAGCGTACTTTGCATGGCACTGTAGCAGATAAACCCATACAGTGATAGCTTAGTTGTGTCTCCGCTTGGCTAGCGACACCAAACTAACCTAGTCTCGTGTTAGATAGCCAAAAAGATTTATATTTTATCCGTCTGGTAGTCCTGCAAACAGTGATAAAACCCGAGGCACACAACTCTTTGTACAATTTTCACATTTTTTTTAAGCAATTAGCCCTCACGTGCAAGAAAAGAAATGTATGGAAACAGTCTATTTAAAAATATGTTTTTAAAAGTTTTTTGATGGAGAAGATTCTGGGCTCAGCCCTGGCCTCTGCACCCATGAATCCAGGGAAGTTATGCCTTTTGTGGATGCCAGTCCCTGTGAAAGAACATGACCTCCCACATTTCAAAGCTAACATGTTTGTTTCTGTCATGCTGCTTCACATAAAAGCATCTATATGAATACATGAAAATATACCAGCAAGTAGAGCACTTCTCTTCATTGTATGAATATAGTTGTATTTTCTGTATTCCTGCCCAGTAGTCCGTACCTCTGCTTTATAGCTAGTGTTTGCCCCTGGGCACTTCTTCAGAAGCCTGCTGCCCTCCTGTTTTACAGATTTAAATTATTAAATCTGACAAGAATGTAGCATTGCTGCCCATAACACCACACAAATATCATGTTCAAAGGAATTAAGTTATTACGTTAAAGAAAGCTGCATTAGCAGCCTTTTATATTTGATCATCATCTGAAAATTTAATAAAGGGAAAATAATTTAAACCTTTAAAAGGAAGCAAAAGGCCACAAATGGAGGCAGTTCCCCTATGGCTATTAATCACTACATTCACTGTGACTTCCCGGCCCTGCTTTCAATATTCACTGCTCACACCAATAGTCCCAAGTCCATATTAGTATTCATTTGCATGGAAATGAGTCAAAGTGGAAAAGAGTGAAGTAGAAGCAGGACCCGACTTTTGAGCACAGACCTGAAGAGGAAAGTAATGAAAGCAAAGTGGTTACGGTTCTGTCCTTGCAACCAAAAAGTTCTAATTTTAAATCTCTAAATGCCAGAGAGCCTCTGTTGTGTTGTGCCCTGGAGCTAAACCCTTAGATGTTGACTGCTCAACTATGGACTTGGGTTTAATTCTTTCAGTAGAATAAATGTAAAGAAAATGTGAATGAAAATTGTTCAGAATGCTTGGCAGCCGACTGACGCAGCAGAAAGCGTTCGCTATGACGTCTGGAGATTGCAACTTTGAATCCCAACATGGATGGAAGTCCACAAAAGCATAATTGGCTTTGCCTTCTAGGTATATCCTCTGTTGATCAAAGTGACTCTATCCCAAGTGACTCTATCCTGTATAGGTGAGAGGACAATTAACACTTTCCTCTAAGCGTGTTCAGTGGCCCTGTTACATGCGGCCCTGTTAGAAGCGATTTGGTGTCTGGCATCTGAGGAAGTCTGCACCTTCCCTGGTTGGCATTTGCAATGTGATAGTGGGAATTGGCAATGTCTAATCCTTTTTCTTCCAAATTGAATCTGTTCATGCAGCAGTGATTGAGAGTGAACTTGCAGGAGCATTTTCGCTGATCCACAGGAACAGTATTTATTAGCCCTGGCTAAAAAAAAAACAATAACTGTGTTTTTCAGGTGACTGGGTATGAAGTGGGGACCCATATATAGTCAGCTGTTAAATCTTGTTCAGAATCCATTACAAAAACTGATGTGTGGAATGAGTCATGCATTATTGAAGAAGTTCATCAGGTTCTTGTTACATACTGTTCATGTTGGTTCATGTGAACTTACATAAACCATGACTCGGCCTGCTTGACAATCACGTGCAATAAATATTGCGCCAAATGCTTACATTATGTTTCAACATTAGCTTTAGTGCGCCCGCTCATCCCAACCCAGACAGAGACAACCAGGGAGATATAATGTACAGGTGCATCTCAATAAATTAGAATGTCGTGGAAAAGTTCATTTATTTCAGTAATTCAACTCAAATTGTGAAACTCGTGTATTAAATAAATTCAATGCACACAGACTGAAGTAGTTTAAGTCTTTGGTTCTTTTAATTGTGATGATTTTGGCTCACATTTAACAAAAACCCACCAATTCACTATCTCAACAAATTAGAATATGGTGACATGCCAATCAGCTAATCAACTCAAATCACCTGCAAAGGTTTCCTGAGCCTTCAAAATGGTCTCTCAGTTTGGTTCACTAGGTAAGCCACAAACATTCATTGCCAAAGAAGCTGGCTGTTCACAGAGTGCTGTATCCAAGCATGTTAACAGAAAGTTGAGTGGAAGGAAAAAGTGTGGAAGAAAAAGATGCACAACCAACCGAGAGAACCGCAGCCTTATGAGGATTGTCAAGCAAAATCGATTCAAGAATTTGAGTGAACTTCACAAGGAATGGACTGAGGCTGGGGTCAAGGCATCAAGAGCCACCACACACAGACGTGTCAAGGAATTTGGCTACAGTTGTCGTATTCCTCTTTTTAAGCCACTCCTGAACCACAGACAACATCAGAGGCATCTTACCTGGGCTAAGGAGAAGAAGAACTGGACTGTTGCCCAGTGGTCCAAAGTCCTCTTTTCAGATGAGAGCAAGTTTTGTATTTTATTTGGAAACCAAGGTCCTAGAGTCTGGAGGAAGGGTGGAGAAGCTCATAGCCCAAGTTTGCTTGAAGTCCAGTGTTCAGTTTCCACAGTCTGTGATGATTTGGGGTGCAATGTCATCTGCTGGTGTTGGTCCATTGTGTTTTTTGAAAAGCAAAGTCACTGCATCCATTTACCAAGAAATTTTGGAGCACTTCATGCTTCCTTCTGCTGACCAGATTTTTGAAGATGCTGATTTCATTTTCCAGCAGGATTTGGCACCTGCCCACACTGCCAAAAGCACCAGAAGTTGGTTAAATGACCATGGTGTTGGTGTGCTTGACTGGCCAGCAAACACACCAGACCTGAACCCCATAGAGAATCTATGGGGTATTGTCAAGAGGAAAATGAGAAACAGGAGACCAAAAAATGGAGATGAGCTGAAGGCCACTGTCAAAGAAACCTGGGCTTCCATACCACCGTGCCACAAACTGATCACCTCCATGCCACGCTGAATTGAGGCAGTAATTAAAGCAAAAGGAGCCCCTACCAAGTATTGAGTACATGTACAGTAAATGAACATACTTTCCAGAAGGCCAACAATTCACTAAAAATGTTTTTTTATAGGTCTTATGAAATATTCTAATTTGTTGAGATAGTGAATTGGTGGGTTTTTGTTAAATGTGAGCCAAAATCATCACAATTAAAAGAACCAAAGACTTAAACTACTTCAGTCTGTGGCATTGAATTTATTTAATACACTAGTTTCACAATTTGAGTTGAATTACTGAAATAAATGAACTTTTCCACGACATTCTAATTTATTGAGATGCACCTGTATATCAAGAAAATGTAAAAGAAAACGTAGTTTGGAACAATTTACATTAAGGTATTATGACTAAAAGCTTGTAAAAGCCTGACAAAGTGTAAGGATGCTAAACAAAATCAATCTCTAGCTACATGATATAGAAAACACTCATTATATCTCACTGCATAATCATTTGAATGTGACACTTGTAAACCAATACTACAACCATCAAGATTACACTGTTCGAAGACATGAAAATTACGACAATCCCAGAATGTTTGATTCTATGTATTCTGGTGTTCTTAAAAAACTTTCTAACAAGAACACTGTACATAAACTGTATCATTTTCAGAAATTATAGACCCTGAGAAACAGAATAAATAATGGGTTTAGACTACTAAAACAGAAAAGGAGGAAGGCTCATGGAAAGGATCAGAGGGATAGTAAGAGCATGGGCGGAGTGAGAGGACATCTGTCAGCCTCCACCTGTGTGTGTGTGTGTGTGTGTGTGTGTGTGTGTGTGTGTGTGTGTGTGTGTGTGTGTGTGTAAGTAACTAGGTCACTCTGAAGCCAGCCTGTGTTTAATGTACAGCCTAAAATAACCTTCAGACAGGAAAAGCAGAATTATAGCCACTGCTCCTTTCCTTCTACCCTACAATAACCTAATTGCCACTGAGGGCTACTTTATATGAGTAAGACGCAGCCACAGTGGTCTCTGCTTCTATGTGCTGCTTTCCTGTCCTCCTCTGAGGAGCCAAGAGAGAAAGTAGGTGACTGCAAACCAGCATGCTGTGATTGCACAAGTCATTAGTGAGGCATGGGATGCAAACCGTCGCACGCACGCGGCACTAATTTCATTAAAACACTCATTCTGAAGACGCCGCTGCCGTTAATTAACAACTTAGAGGGAACGCGAGTGGGAGCTCTGAGAGTGTGTGGGAAAAGGATCGCCACTCTCGATAATTTCACACGCCATTTAGTAGCTGCTGGACAAGGAATGAAAAGCTGTTTCTGGCAGCCTGCTGCAATTTCACACTGATAGAAAAAACAACAAACATCTCAATGCCAGTGAGCTTGGCAACACAGTGCTAGTTGGTTGGGCAAACCAAAGCTATTAGGCTTGGAAAGGCAATGCCAGTGTGTCTGGCAACCTAATGCCAATGAGCTTGGCAACTCAATTTCAATGGGCTTGGTAACCCAATGCCAACAGACTTGGCAAGCCAGTTCCAGTGGGTTGGGCAAACCAAAGTTGAAGGTTTGGAAACCCAGTGTCTGTAGGCTTGGCAACCCAATGCCAGTGGGCTTGGAAAACCAATGCCAGTTGATTTGGCAATTCAATAACAATGGGCTTGACAAACAAATGCCAGTGGGCTTGGCATTCCAATGCCAGTGCATTTGTCAACTCAACAACAGCAGACTTGGAAATGCAGTACCAGTTTATTTGGCACCAGTGAGTGTCAGCGAATTTGGCAAAGTGCACCCACTTTATCGTTAAAGCTCAATAATGGCTCTGAGCCTACAGATGCCAGTGTTCCACAGGCTGATGTGTGCCAGTACGATGGGCATGACTGAGGCTGGAAGAACCCCAAACTTCACATTGGGAAATTCCGCCAGGGAAAGATTGATCTTAACAACTGAGAGCTGCTGACCAAATGCCTTTGGAATAACCATTACAGAAAGAATACAGACCCAAAGGCAAATGTTTTTTCTTTTTTTTTTTTTTTCATAAATGAAGCTCCTCTGAACCAACCTGGCTCACAGCATTCACAAATAACACTAGCTAACAATTGTTTTCATCAGTCAGTTGCTAGATGTGAATAATACAGATCAGCTCTCAACAGTCGACCTCCATCACATCACAGGACTGTGTTGATGTGTGTGTGTGTGTGTGTGTGTGTGTGTGTGTGTGTGTGTTACCTGGCATTAGCAAAAAAACAGCACCAAACACCTGCATGATTTTACTGGATATTACCTGGGTGTTTTATGGTAGAGATTGTACATTTGTACATTTCAGATTTCACAATAAAACCTGTTAACTCTTAGAGGGTTGAATCAACACCTGGTGTTAAAGTGATTATTACAGTGCTGAATAATCTCTTGCAATGTTGAATTAAATAGCAAAGGTTTTAATGCCAGCTGACTCAACTGACCGAAAAGTGGTTAACTGACTCATACAGTATTAAATTTACATCTAGTGTTGAATTAATACCATAGTGTTGAACACCTGCAGTGTTGAATTAACACATACAACGCTGACTTAGTGACTACAGAGTTGAATTAACACCTATAATGCTGACTAAATGACTAGAGTGTTGCATTAACACATGCAGTGCTGATTTGATGACCACAATGTTGAATTCACACCTGCAATGCTGACTTAATATCTGTAGTGTCGAATTAACACCTTCAGCGTTAATGTCTACAATGTTGAACACTTCTAAGGTAGAATTTACAATGAGCACCCCTAGTGTTAAGCTGACTCATAGTGTTGAAGTAACATCTACACTGATCTGAAATTGTAGGTGTTTGGTATTGTAAGAGTTAGTTCAGCAGTGCAGGTGTTAATTCAAACTTTATGCTCAGGTGTCACGCCAAGACTGCATTATGTCAAGTACCATAAGAGGCAACTTAAGTGTCAGTTAAAAACTGAGCGTGACCTAGGTATTCAATTCAACACTGAAGGTTTTGCAGTGCAAATAAGATGCTTCTCACTGATATTCCTCCACAACAATTTATTCAGTTCATTAATTCAATTAACACTCGAAATGTTTGATCATGAAATATTTGATCAAAACGTCTCCTAAGAATAAAAATAAACGTGCGCTCACCTGTGTGTGATGATGCAACGGTGCCGTAACAGGTGCTCTTCCCGGGGTCGCTCATCTCAGCATCACACCAAGGACTGAAGTTCCCAAGTGCGCTTACTTAACAAACTCGGATCTAGACGCTTATTATTATTTCTGCGCTGACACACGATTCTGCACCGTGGAATGCAACCACGTGCATGCAGCTCAAAATCAGCTGTTCAGCTCTCTTTCTGTCGATCTACTGGATTTCCCAGTCCTGCTTCTTTAGTACCTCTGCCCAGTACATCGTGTGCATTAACACACCTGACTCGACTAATCAGCTCTTCAACAGTGTCACATGAGTTTTTAATAGGGATATTCACTGAAAGCGGAGATAAAATGATAAGGACTTGGGGACTGGAATTTAAAAAGCAGGTTGCCAATATGCCACTGGAATGAGTGACTCCAGCGCACTGCATTTAGATGGTTTGTTTTGGGTTCATACGCGTGAAATGTTGTGCATTCTAAAATGCAAACTCGAGTACCAATTAAATCAGGCGATCCCTTAATTGCACGTGCCTAAATATGGGAAGGTGCACATTGAATGAAACATACCAACCCGAGTTTCCCTCCTCTCAGGAAAAGGAGCTCGCGCTCTCCTCATACGCACCTGTGTCCTATTGAAATGTCGACCTTTACAACGGATCTACATAGATAAATCTAGCTTGTGCTGAAAAAAAAAAAAAAAGTCCATTAAGATTAAAAGTCCAAAATGAGACACAAACCTGGAAGCATGAACAAAAACCGTTGTCCACTTCTCGGCAAAAATAAAACCCGAACTGTCATCCAAACTGCTGCTGGAGAAGGATTAACGCGGAGCGTGTGTGTGCCTGCGTGTGCGTGCATGTGTATAAGCTGTGCGCGCGGCTGAGCTCCCATTTATACAGACCTGTGCAAGCCGCGAGCCGCCAACACCGCGCTGAGGGGGGAAGCCACGCCCTGTGGCACACCATTGGCTCACCAGGTATGCATATGCAAATGTGGGAGCTATCCGCGCGCTGCGGGCAGACGTGGAATTCAAAACGGCGCGAGGCACTTTGGCCGAACTTCATCCAGGGAGCATAAAAACAGCTGAGGAACCTGCTTGAACATTACTATAGAGGATTATCACCGAGCCGAACTAACATGGACAGTGTTACTGGGAAGGATTAACACATACATAACTTCACGAACCAGTAGTGTGCTGAAGAAACGCAAACGAGACTTTGTTGATGTTCATTTAGAAACACTGCATGTGTTAATTCCACACTGTACCATATTTCAACATGGTATGAGCTGAATTAACACTGGATGTTGGTTCTCTCTCTCTCTCTCTCTCTCTCTCTCTCTCTGTGTGTGTGTGTGTGTGTGTGTGTGTGTGTGTGTATGTGGAGTGACCCCACGTACTCATTTCAAAAGTATTGGATGTACCCTGAAGAATTAAACCTACAGATTTAAATGAACGTGTTTAGAATCAACACTTACATGAACCATATCACGTATCAACTCTTAATGTACTTATTTACTACTTTAGTTAATTAACTGAACACAAATTCATTACTAAACTATCACTGCTGAATAAATACCTAAGGTGTTGGTTTAACACCTACGCCACTTAGTTAACACCTACAGTGTTAGCAATGTTAATTCAATAAAAGGTTTCTGTTCTTTCAACACTATAGGTCTTAATTTAGCAAATTAAGTGTTTATTCCGGATTATAGGTGTTTATTCAAGACTGTAAGGTGTTCGTTCATGACTGAGGGTAAATACTGTAGCAATACTTTAATTCAGCTCTGGATTGGCCTTCATTCAGCACTATACTTGTAATGCTGTAGGTGTTAATTCTGAACACTGAAAGTTCATGTAGAACTATAGGTGTTAATTCTGATCATCAGTTAATGTAAAACTGTAAGCATTAACTATGCACAATAAAAGGTTGTGTAAAACTATAGGTCTTAATTCTGCCCACTAAAGGTTAACATACAATTATAAGTGTTAATTCTGAACTCCAAAAACTCATGTAAAATTGTTGTTGTTAAGTTCATGTAAAGCTGTGGAGTGTTAATCCTTCTCTGTAAAAGTTGATATTAACTTAGAAACTCTGTAAGTGTTCATTCAACACTTTAGGTGTTATCTCAACAGGGTATGAGCTCAATTAACACTGCGGATGTTCTCCGGTGTCTAACCGGACCTCCACATTCTCATTCCAATACAAATTACATTAAGTTTAAAATAAGAATTGTTGCAAGCGATATATTTATTTCCCACCTGCTGCTTTCCTCCAGGCATGCATCTGAAGAATGATGTGGGTTGCCAGATTGAGTAAGACTCCTTCCTGATTGTACATTCTTACATTCCACAAAAAAAGTATTGCTCTGGGGAAGAAAGTTATACTAGTCTATACTAAAACTATTAACACATGCAGAAAAGTAGGCTACGCGTCTGGTTTATAATAATGATGTACTTTGAGGTAAAAGATAATTTTATTGCCCCACATTCAGCCAGATTATTTGCTGACACTGTACTTGTAGACCATTGATAACAAATGTTAAACATGTTTTGCTTGTTCTAAGGAAGTTACACAATGTTCAGCGTGTCTTCATGCATTCCTTTCTGAAAATTGGACACAAACAACTGAAAGAGACTCTGTCCCACAAAACAAATGGTAAAACTAAATTAAAATAATAGAAACTCACAAAGCCAGACCAAATACTAGCTAAAACTAAACTGATCTTCAAATAAAAACTGAAAATTATATACAAAATATAAAATAATGATACTTTTTTTTTCCTTTTTTTTTTTTTTTTTTTAAAGTAAAGCTTGTTTAGCTATGTTTGGCTGCTTTTTGGTGCATGTATGATATATGATATGATATGATATGATATGATATGATATGATATGATATGATATGACATGATAACTTCACTACCTAGCACTATCCATTTCCTCTTTTGTTCCTACTTTACTGCACAAACCCAAAGGTTCATTAGATCATTAATGATCATTAGGATCTTTAGAATCTGAAGGATTTATTTTTATTTTTATTTTTGTTTACTGCACACAGTACTGGGACCTTTAGAACCAGAAAAGTGGAGCTGTGCTTTTTTCCCTTTTCCATCAGCCATTTGTCTAGTATTCTGCTGAAGGTTCGGGTTCTACAGCGTTGGTACCTTCACAAAATGTGCACCAACTGGACACAATGGCAGGTTAGCAGGACTGTTTGTTACATGGACAGAACATTTCAGAAGAAGTTATGGGAGAAAATGGAATTGTGGAGCAAAAAGTTTGGTCTGCCATTGCAATTACATCTTCAAGTGGAAGCAGACAAACTGACTAAATTAAATTAATTTGCATTAATTTCTTACCTGTGTTTTGGATCAATTTCTCATCTGTTTTTTTTTTTTTTCTTTTTTCACTTCTTTGTCATCTTCTGATGTTAGTTACCTAATTCAGATATGTAAATTGCAGTTTCTATTCTTTTGACACCACAAAGGCCCCCCCTCTGACTGCCTGACATATAAACCTTTTTGCTAAATGATAGTAAATTGTACTTTTTTATTTGTTGCATATCTATCTGTGGACCCTAAGTGACTGCTTATACCTTTTAGAAAGAAACAGCCCTACAATGCCCTCATGGGTTTCTAGGTTAATTATCACACACCCGCCTCAACCCATGTAGCACTGGAGCTTACTGGGGCTTCATTACCACCTCACACTGAACCGTAGCCTTGTAGCTCAAGTAGCAAACTAAAGAACCAAAGTTCAGGCAACAAATATCTCTTCACTGATCAACTAAATTGTGAGAAAGGGGAATATTGTGTACATTATTTTGGAAAAGGGGAAACCATTTTTTGGGTGATGCATCATTGCACGACAAACTGATAATGCATGTTGTCACTCAAGTTGATCTCTTAAGTTGAACTAGAAACCCAAGTTGTGTTGGTCCCTATTTGTAGCAATTGTGGGGTTTTTTTCTTTTCATTATCTTAGAGTGTAAAAATAATATGTGGGAAGCATGGCTGCACCAAGACATAAAAAGAGAAAAAATGTAATGGATATCTATTGCATAACTATGAGTTGGCATAAATAGTTAAAAGTTAATTAAATACTCTGGCAGGTCTCTGTAGGAGTGGAAACAAATCTAATGAGTAAAGAGAAAGAATGTCATGTTTTCTATGTTTTATTTATTTATTTTTTATATAGTTGTGTATAACGTTGGGATTGCTTTATAGTGGAACTGGTGTGAGGTTTTTAAACAGTAATTAGGCTGAAAGAGAATCAGTCCAATCTGGCAACTCGGGGATTTATTTATTAAACCAGGAAGGGCGCTTGCAATAATAAACTATGAGAAAGGATGTGCTTGCCAGAAATGTCACAATGCATTAAAACGAGGACATCCCTACAACAAAATCTACAGTGCTAAATCAACTCTCACAGTTTTTACACACTCACCGTCCACTTTAGTAGGAACACCTGTACCCCTGCTCATTCATGCAATTATCCAATCAGCCTGAGCAATGTGTAAAGATGCAGATACAGGTCAAGAGCTTCAGTTAATGTTCACATCAAAACTTCTGAATGAGGGAAAATGTGATTTGACTGACTTGGAATGGTTGCTGGTGCAGATGGACTTTGAGTCTGTAGCGTTCACACAAAATGGTGCGAAAAACAAAAAATATCCAGTGAGTGGCAGTTCTGCGCATGGAAACACCTTTCTGCTGTGAGAGTTTAGAGGAGAATGGCTAGTCTTGTTTGAGCTGCCAGGAAGGCTACAGTAACTCAAATAACCACTCTTTATAACATTGGTGAGTAGGAAAGCATGTCAATGTTGAACCTTGAGGTGGATGGGCTACAAAATGGTACATATTCAAATTTAAATTGTGAATGTATTGTCATTCCAATCTCTTTTAACTGACACAACATTATGTGCTGAGGAAGTGATTTGGATTTTACTGTTTTAGCTCTATGATGTCTTTTTGTCCTTTTCTTTTATCTAACAACAAATACTAAAATGGCAGAAATTACAAAAAGCTCGTCACATCAATGCAGCAAGTGTGTGATTACTGAGACTTGAAGTTTGTTCAGTACTTTTACTTTTTACTTTACTTTGTTAAATACTAAGATTCTAACTACATTTGTGCAAAGGGTAAATATGGTGTACAGTGCTGTGAAAAAGTATTTTATCCTGATTTCTTCTGTTTTTGTGTATATCACATACTAAATTGTTTCAGAAATTAAAATCTAAGATAAAACAAAGGCAACCTGAGTTTTTAAATGATAATGTTATTTATCGAAGCAAAAAGTTATCCAATATCAACCAGGCCTGATTACTGCAAACCCTGTTCAATCAAATCAAGAACTTTTTTAACAGCATGAAGTTGGTTAAAAGGTCTTACCCAGTAACACACTATGCCAAAGATGAAAGAAATTCCAGAAATGATGAGGAAGAAGGTGATTGAAATATATCAGTCTGGGAAGGGTTACAAAGCTATTTAAAAGGGTCTTGGACTCCAAAGAACCACAATCAGAGCCATTATATCCAAATGGAAAAGCTTGGCACAGTAGTGAACCTTCCCAGAAGTGGCCGACCTTCCAAAATTCCTCCAAGAGCACAGCAACTACTCATCCAGCAAGTCACAAAAGAGCCAAGGACAACATCAAAGGACCTACAGGCCTCTCTTGCATCAATAAAGGTCACTGTTCATGACTCTACTATCAGAAAGACACTGGGCAAAAATGGCATCCATGGAAGAGTGGCGAGGCGAAAACCACTGCTAACCCAGAAGAACATTAAGGCTTAATCTGAATTTTGCCAAAACACACCTTGATGATCCTCAAACCTTTTGGCAGAATGTTCTGTGGATTCATAAGTCAAAAGTGGAACTATTCGGAAGACAGGGGTCCCGTTACATCTGGCATAATCCAAACACAGATTTCCACAAAAAGAACATCATAACTATGGTCAAGCATGGAGGTGGAAGTGTGATGGTGTGGGGATGCTTTGCTGCTTCAGGGCCTGGGCAACTTGCAATAATTGAGGGAAACATAAATTCTGCTCTCTACCAGAAAATCCTAAAGGAGAATGTCCGGTCTTCAGTCCATAAGTTCTCAAGCGCAACTGGATTATGCAGCAGGACAATGATCCAAAGCATCAGAGTAAATCCACCACTGAATGGTGGTTTTGGAGTGGCCTAATCAAAGTCCTGACTTGAACCAATGGAGATGCTGTGGCAGGACCTTACACGGGCAGTTCATGCTCAGAAACCCTACAGTGTGGCTGAACTAAAGCAGTTCTGCAAAGAAGAGTGGGCCAAAATTTCACCACAGCACTGTGAAAGACTGATCTCCTGTTACTGGAAGCGTTTAGTTGCAGTTATTGCTGCTAAAGGTGGCACAACCAGATTTCAAGTTTAAGCGGGCAATTAGTTTTTCACATGGGTGAGAGGTATTGGATCACTTCTTTTTTTTTTTGCTTCAATAAAAAAAAAAAAAACTGTAGTGTGTGTTTACTCGGGTTGTTTTATGTTGTATTTCATTTGAAGATCTAAAATGGTTTAGTATGAGATACACACAAAAACAGAAGAAATCAGGATGGGGCACACAGGACTGTAAATGTCATTTTTTGGCATTATTTCTTTAATGCAAGTCAGCAATAGATTTTGCCTGGCATTGTAGCCAGTGCATGATATCATCACCACCACAAATGATGCATTAATATTTGCAGACAAAATAAATCTCACCATGTTTTTTTTTTTTCTTCACTGCAGCTATTCATCATAGCTGGCACAGGTCTTCACATTTTTTCCCACAACACTCATGCTACACTGCTCCCACAGGATACTGCTGACAAACAACGTGTGTAACTTAAGTTCATAACTATTTTTAAAAAATATCTTTTCCGCAGGAGAGAGGAAATTTTAAAACAGCGTAATTTGTTTGAATCAGGGCTGCCTCCAGTCTCTCATCAGAGGCAGTGATGTAACCCCCGGGCTCATTAAAGCCAGAGTGTTGAAAATGGGAATGCGCTTTATTCTCTCTGGAAGGAGATTATGCAAGCAGAGACGCTGGCTATGCCTTGTGTTGGCATGGCACGATATGGAGGCCTTTTGAAAATGCTTTTCTCCCTTTCCTGCTTGCATGCAAAAAGTAACCTAAGTTCACTTGGGCAAATCTGTCAGCCTGTCATGCAGATACAGCCCCACATAGAGGCACAATTAAATAGTGGAAATGTTGCTGGAGATTTAATTTGCTCCCATGGGAAGGTGTTGATGTTTGAGGTGGAGCCATTTTAGAAGTCATTCATATAAATGCTCTGTAATTGCATGTTTAGTTGATCTCCTGTACACACTGAGGATTTAATGAGCCCCTGTGATTTGAATAGGGAATATGGAGATGTGTCATGCCATTGAATGTTAGGGTAAAGTCTCAAACTAAGATAAACTTATTGCTATGGCTACCATTTCACTTCTGCATCTCAACTCAAAACGCAAAAACACAACTACATCAACAGGAAAAAGCAAGTGCAAATACATTGCAATATTTTTGCGCAATGAGTTTCTATGAAACAATGAGTGGCATGGTGGTGGAGCGGGTAGTGGTGCTGCCTCACAGCTTCAGGATTACCCCCTGAGCTAGCTGCCTGTGCGGGTTTCCTTTGGGTTCTCTGGTTTCCTCCCAACTGCCAAAAACATACCAGCAGGTGTATTGGCTATAATAAATTGCCCCTAGATGTGAATGAATGTGTGTATGCAAGGTGCCCTGCAATAGACGGGTGTCCCATCCAGGGTGTATTTCTGCCTCACACCCAGTGTTCTGGATCCACTGCAACCCATATCATGATAAAGTGGTTACTGAAAGTGAGTGAAAGAGGTGAATTGGCCTTGCTAAATTGCCCCTAGGTGTGAAGGTGTGTGTGTGTGTGTGTGTGTGTGTGTGTGTGTGTGTGTGTGTGTGTGCATGGTGCCCTGTGCCCAGTGCCTAAGTGAGACCCCTCTGAAGACTTGGGCCAACATTAAGTTGTCAGGTGAAGTGTTGCTGTCACCCTGTACATATGAGATATGTACTCATATTGGAGTCCTGCTGCTCAAGCTAGAGCTTTCCGTTGCCAGGAATGAAGGATGGTGACAGACAAGCCTGCTTACTTGGTGCTCCTAAGCAATGTCAACCAGATGCATGCTGAGGTGGGACACAGAATTGATTACACGTCTGCTTCTGCCAAGAAGAAGGCACTGGGCAGATGTCTGGATAGCGAGACACACAACAGGCCTGTCGTGAGGGCTTTGCCATGAGTCCACAACTGCAGGACCTATCCCTGTGGAACTGACAGCATTTTATTCAGATATAATGCATCGAGTTGGTGACAAAGCTGCCATTCTCAGTCTGCTTCTTGATTACTCTGCACTCGATTCAGGACAGACAGTCATGATGATGAAGTCCCACTTCGTTCTGTGTGGCAGTAAATTTGATGGATGCAAACAACTCTGTGAGGTGCTAACTGATCTGTCATCTTATGACCAGAACTTCACATGTGAACCCTATAAAGGATCCCCATTATGTCACATACATCCTCATTCCCAATCTCATCTTTCTGAGTAGCGGAAGAAGCTGAATTAAGATTCTAGGAAGTGCTCAGAAATCCTTGTAAACAATTGCATAATATTATTGATTTGAGGTCAGAATGGCCAGAGTGGTTCAAGCTTACAGAAAGGCTATGTTAACTCGAATAATCACTCTTTGCAACCGTGGTGAGCAGAAAAGCATCTCAGAATGCATAACACACTGAACCTTAAGATGGATAGGCTACAAAAGCAGAAGACCACATCAGGAACCTGAGGCTATAGTGGGCACTGGTTCACCTAAACTGGACAGTTGAAAATTTGGAAAGTTGCTTTGGATAAATGCTAAATGCTACAAATGTAAATATATTTAAATGAGATGCTTTTCTGCTCACCATGGTAGTAAGGAGTGGTTATATGAGTTACCAAAGCTCTCTCAAATCAGCAAGGCATTTCCACTTGCAGAACTGCTGCTCAATGGATGTTTTTTGTTTTTTGCACCATTCTGTGTAATCTCTAGAGACTATTGTGCATGAAAATACCAGGAGATCAACAGTTTCTGAAATACTCAAGCCAGCCTCAGCTTATCAGGCACCAACAACCATGCCATGGTCAAAGTCACTGAGATCACACTTTTCCCCAATTCTGGTGTATGAAGTGAAGATTAACTGAAGCGCTTGACCTGTATCTGCATGGTTTTATGCGTCATGCTGCTGCCACATGATTGTCTGATTGGATAAACTGCATGAATGTGCAGGCGTACAGTTGTTTCTAATAAAGTGGAGTGTGAGTGTACACTGATATAACAAATCAAAAGCACTACAGGCATGAGGTTGCAACGTGTAGATTTATCATCACCTCTGATTTGCCACAAGTCAGGGTATCACCTGATGGCCTGATGTGTTGCGTCTGCTGTGAAAGAGGTTGTCTTGAGATTAAATGCTCAGCAAAGTACAAACACAGCATGATCCAGGAGGCATGCAGGAATTAGGACAGTGACTTCTGCCTTGAAATAGTTCATGGAAAAGTAGAACCGGAAAAAAAAGGCATGGATACTAAACACCGGTTCAGACACAAATATTTGTCACTGATAAAAGTACTGTAACTTTGGTTTGGACATTGTTTGGACATTGTCCTGTGTATTCTACCAAAACTTGCATTCTAGAGGGTGTGCAGATAGAAAGCACAGTAGTTTTTCAAATCAGAACTTGTTGCCCAACACTTTACTCACCCAGCCTCCACAGACTCACCTAAGAGCACACATGTTGCAGCAAAAGACTTTGACATAGATGTCCAGCCTTTATGTTCCAACATTGTCCAAGACCAAAGGAGGTGTGGAAAGAGAAATACAAACAAAGAAAAAAAAATAGTAACAGACCTGAAAAAAAATGACATGGTAGTATGCAAAAATGAAAACTGTAGGGTCCAGTGGTTTAATGTTGGCTGTGTTGGACTTGAGAATGCCCCTACAGCTGATGATGTTTGTTTTTTTCTACCCTGTTCAGCTATATTTTGAAAAGCATTGTCTACATTACTTTTGTACACTGCTTAATCAGTGTTAAATGGCACATATACATACAGTACTGTGCAAGTTTTAGGCACTTGCAAAGAAAAGCTGTAGAGCAAAGATGCCTTCAAAATAATGAAATTAAATGTTTCTACATTTAAAAAAATACCGTAAAGAGCAGTAAACAGTAGTAAATGAAACAAAGTCAATATTTGGTGTGACAAAAAAAAAATACAAAGTAAAATAAAAATATTAGTCCCTGGTACAATTTGTGTAATTTGTGCAGTTTTTAGAAAACTGATGTATGGGAATCTAAAATATTTTTTGTACTGACTTGATAATGTAGAAGTCATGAAATAAAGAATCTATAACAAAGTTTGTACTTAAAAAAATGGGGTGCCTAAAACTTTTGCACGGTACTGTATATACAGTTACACAATGCATTCCAAACATTCCCCTTAGAATACTGGATAACTAAGGTGCTGAAACGCAAAAGTATTCAACACAAGTGCTAATGGATGGTTGAAAAAACTAGAATGTTCAACATAATGCTCTTTAAATATCCAAAGTTAAAATATGCAATGACTTGACCACTTTCTACCTGGAGAATTTTAACCCAAATTGCTTAATACATTGATGCTAATAAAACACCATTCTGTGCTTAACTGTGTTTACTATATTTTTCTATATTTGTGTTTTAATAGCATGAAGCAATATTGTTCTACCCAATAAGTTTATTGATCATAGGAAGCTAATTTATGGAGTACAACTAGATTTTGCAGGTCGGTTTATCAGTAATATGCAACTTTATTTATATAGTTAATGTTACTTACGCAACACGACAGCAGATATTCATCAAGGAACAGCAAACAGCAACAACCTTGTCTAAGAAGGTCTTATTCTCACTCACATATAGCAAAACAACGTTGATTAAAACTATTTCAGTGAGAACTTTGTACTTCTTGCGTACATTGCCAATCACTCTCTCAATATAGACTCTGACATGTGTTCTTACTCTTGGTTTCTCTTCATCCTTTACATCCAACTGTCAGTGTCATTTTTTGGATGTTGGGGTGCTTGATTCTTTACCTCAGGACATCATACCTACTTTCTTTCATATATATATATATATATATATATATACACACACACACACACAGTGGGTATAGAAAAGAATCACCCCCCTTTAAAATAATCACATTTTGTTGCTTTTTAGCCTGAAACGAAGACGGACATAGTTTTTGTTTTATCCAGCTGTATTTACTCAGTGCAACTTATAACATCCAAGTGAAAGATGTTATGTCCAACATGTCAGGGGAAAAAAACAAAAACAAAAAAAAACAGAATCACTGAGTTGGAAAAAGGATCACCCCCTTGCTTTAATTTGCCTTATTTTTTAATTACAGCCTTTAGTCTGTTGGGATATGTCTCTACTAACTTCTAGACTTTACAATATTTGCCCACTCTTCTTTGCAGAACTGCTCAAGTTCAGTTAAATTTGATGGTGACCGTTTGTGGACTGCAGTCTTCAAGTCATTCCAAAGATTTTCAGTGGGGTTTAAGTCTGGGCTCTGACTAGGCCATGCAAGGACACTCACCTTTTTCTCCTTCAACCACTGTGTGGTCAGTTTTGCTGTGTGCTTTGGGTCATTGTCATGTTGGACGGTAAAGCTTCTTTCCATTAACAACTTTGTGGCAGAGGGCAGCAGATTTTCCTCAAGAATCTGATGGTATTTTGCCCCATCCATTTTCCTTCTATCCTGACAAGTGCTCCAGTCCCTGCTGCAGAGAAACACCCCCATAACAAGATATTACCACCTCCATGCTTTGCTGTAGGCATGGGGTTATTTGGATGGTGAGCTGTATTGGATTTCCGCCAGACATATTGTTTGGTGTTGAGGCCAAATAATTCAATTTTAGTCTCATCTGACCATAACACCTTTTTCCATGTGGCCTCAGAATCTTCAAGGTGCGTTTTGGCAAAGCTCAGTCGTGGGTGGCGTTTTTCTTGCAACCCTCCCATACAAGCCACATTTGTGGAGAATTTGTAATATTGTTGTCACATGCACACAATGACCACTCTTTGTCATAAATTCCTGCAACTGTTTCAAAACTGCTTCAGTTGCACTACAAAATGCTCCAGGAAAGCTCTTTTCAAAATGACCATAGCTGATCACAGTTGAAAGTCAAATGGCTTTGTGTGCCATTGAGAAGGTGATTAGCTACATCTTATTGAGTTTATGCCATTAAGTCATTTTTAGGAGGGGGGTGGTCCTTTATCCAACTCAGTGATTCTGGTTTTTTTTTTTTTTTTCTGACATGTTGGTGTTATATCTTTCACTTGGATGTTATAAGTTGCACTGAGTAAATACAGCTGGATATATATATATATATATATATATATATATATATATATATATATATATATATATATATATATATATATATATATATATATAAACACAAAGTCTGCTAATAATGTTTGTCACTTGTCACCCCAACCACTGGAAATGAAAGATATTTATTCATTTATGTGCTTCATCATGTTTAAAAAATTGATCATATTTTCATCAAGTTCAAGCTTCAATTGCTGATTTTATTCAGCTGATTTCATCACACCTACGTTTTCTTCTACCTTGTCATTAAGATGCCAAGCCCGTCATCCACTTCCAGCCAGGCTCTCTTCTTAGTTTCTCATTTGGCCTTTTCTTCATATTGTCTCAATGTCCTTCCTTGCCACTGTCTCTTGGACTGTCGTGTATGCCACTGTATCTCTGTATCTTTGACTTGACTGGAACCCAAATATAAAATGGTGTCCACTCGAGATGGATCTCCAGCATTCCATATGCTGGCTGCCCTGTAAACATAACCATTAACATGCAAGCTGAACTCAAAAAGATCACATTTAATCAACTATTTCACTCTGCTAAAACTTTGCGTAAATCCTAACTTCCTGATGAATCATATCAATGCTTTTGCTTTGCGTTTTGACAAAAAGAAGAAAGAAATAAAACTTCTGCTGTGTTCTAGTTAGTTCATTCACCAGTTTCTTCAGTATGATTTGCTTTTGTAGTTTTTCGCATAGCAGTATTATCAACATAAAAGTATTATCATAATATTGATATGGTGAAACACAAAGCAAAATGTACCTCACCATATGGCTCATACCACAATACAATATGACTTGATGTCAGCTATATATTCCCTAGAGTTACATTTGCATACCAGAATACCAATGAATCATTCAGCCATTAAAGGGAATATACAGCAAAAATCAAACCTGTAACCATCTGTTGTAAACAATTAAATCTGTAGAAATCTGTACTCTCCTGAGTAAGATGCACAGTTTAGGAAACCCCACTCCTGATGATGGTTGGTTAATTTTACTTCCACTTCCAGATGTGACATGAGAGAGAAAAGATATTCCACAAAGCTGTCATGTCAGTGTCCTCCTACTCTTCCCTGTTCCTTTACATATCCACGAGCACAAAATCCAGTTGTACTCAAAAACATCAGAGATGAGATGGTGTGGATGAGAAAGGATGCACGCTGCGAGCTACAAATGAGATTGATTTTGGAGAAACCCTGCTCGGCTCCACTTGAGATCGGCATGGTATTCACAGTAGCCAGCAAATGCCTCAGTCCTTCTGGAACTTTTTGTGTATTTGAGTCCCTGTACTCCCTAAAAGCCAGAATGACTGTACATGGGCTGTTAACTCTATTTAATTCAGGGCAGTCAGTCTCACTTTCAAAGCCATGTGCAGGGTGACAATGTTTTGCCTCGTAAGCGCTTCTAAAAACCTTCCACAATCAGGCTAGCGTTATTACTGCTAGTTGTGGGAACAGTCACCAAACTGCTTCATCAGTGACCTGCTGCTACTCGCTCTCTTGGAGTCTTGCCTTTTTAGTATTTTGTTTGTGTTCTTAAAAAGAACTGATTGGCTATTAGCAATATTTGAGCATTTCTATTGCCGTTTTCTGTTTTACTTTTGGTGAATTAAAAACTAAAACTATTTGTTTTGATAATATTTCTGCAGGAGACTTTAAACATCCAGCTGTAGAGGTGCCGGATCCACATAAAAAGGTTCCGGAACGCAGGTGTGCTATATTTCAGAGGTGCCGGGTCCTGTTTATTATTAACTTGTTACATCTGAGCACAGTGTTATTGAGACCTTTAATTCTAAAGGAGGCATGTGATGACTGGTGTCTTTTGTCTCAGGAGAAAAACTAGTGAGACAGGTGACTTAAGCAGAAGTCTCACTTCAAATCAATGTGACCTCATTGCCCTCTAGGGAAAACTAGAGTTTTTTTTTTTTTTTTTTTTTTTTTTTTTTTTTTTTTTGATATTCTTTATCTTCTTTATTTTTATCTTTGAGTTGAAGCTGCATCCATTATTGACTTCACCTCTTCTGATAACTGCAAATTAAAAGAAGCTATCAGACTAACAATTTGTCCTCATTTTTATTACAGCACACTAAGGATGTAACCTAATATGAATTATTCAGAATGAAATGATAATGTGATCTAAACTGATACAAAAAGAGATACAAATACAGAGGTGCTCGCTTTATTTATTTATTTATTTATTTATTTGTGTGCTGGCAATGCATTTACATTGTTCCTTTATTAATTTTTAGTAACTGCCTGATCAGGCTTGCAATTGTTTAGACCAGATTATTAGTTTGTTTATATTTTGGGAAATAGAGCCAACAAAATTTTGTGGGAAGGTACAAACAAAAATAATAACTGCACATTTAAAAACCAGTTCTATCTCTATCTCTTGTTGACACCAATTATGAACTCGAGTGATGTATATATAAGGTGGAGGAAATTTTATAGCCAAAAATTTACAGACCATACTGACTGTGCTGACATTTCCACATCTGGGTTTTTTTCCCCCAGTGTGTCCAGGGACATAGAGTATTGTTCATTAAAAAATAAATTAGTAGAGACTAACTAACTGGATAATATACAACTTTATTCAGATGCTAATACTACTTATACAACACGAGTACATGTATCCATCAATACAAAGGCAAACAGCAACAACCTTGTCTATGAAGGTCTTATTCTCTGTACTCACAGAGCAACATTGATTTCAACTGTTCCTGTGGGAATTGAGTACTTCTTGTGCCAGTCACTCTCTCAACATGACAATGTTCTTTTATGGATGCTGACATTTTGTGAACCAATTCAGTTTCTGTTGCCTTCTGTTGCTTTTTACATAAAAAGCAAGAGGTGCTGCCACTGCATCTCCAAGGATCCCTCCAACATGCGAGCTGAAAATCTGTAATTAGTGATGTAGATCCAGTTGCACTTGACCTGAATAACCTGAATTGGCACTGGCACTTATTTAAATTCAGTTCTCAGAATCCAGAAAATTTTGAACACCAGTCTTTTCAGGTCATTTTTGACCTTTTTCAGTTCATTGTCAGAGAGAGTGGACTTGTTAACTGTCAACAAACTGAAGTCGATTGTGTCTCAAGTCAAGGCAAATCACTTTACATAACATATAAAACTTGATGGATTAAAATGCAAAGTACTATTTTATTAAGTGAGTGCATTGTTTCTTTTCTATGTACTATCTGACTTTAAAAGCAGTGATGTTACCACCTAACCTCTGGCAAATGTACACTAACAGCTTTTCTACTTGTTGTAAAGCTACTGCCCATTATGGGGTCTTCCTATTATTAATCTGAGTCAAGTAAAAATAAACATGATTAAATAAACATGATTCACTATAAATTATAGTGCATTCATAGACCTACAGTGTGTCCTGTACATATTCACCATCCTGGGTCAATATTTAGTATAACCATCTTTGGCTGTAATTACAACTGCAAGTCTTCTGGCATTGTACTGTATGTCTATATCTGCTTTGCACATCTGGATCCTGACATTTTTGCACATTCTTCTTGGAAAAATGTTCAATAGAACATTGAATTGAATGGAGTCTTTTGAACAGCAATTTTCAAGCCAGGCCACAGCTTGTCAGTCAGATTAAGGTTTGAGTTTAATTGGGCCATTCAAACACTTTCAAGTTCTTGGTTTTGAACCACTGAAGTATAGCTTTGGCAGTACATTTAGGCTCATTGTCCTGTTGGATAGTGGAACCTCTGCCCAAGCCTCAAGTCTCATGGAGTTGAACAGGTTTTCTTCTAGGATTGCCCTCCATCGATCCTGCCCTCTTGATCCTGACCAGTTTTTGGTCTCAGGGTGATGAGCAGTGGTCAGTGCCCATCTAGTAATGTAGAATTTTGTACCAAGGCCAAAAAGTTACATTTTGGTCTCATCAGTCCAGAGTTGTTGTTTTTTTTTTTTTTTTTACACATTTACTGGTTTGCTGTTTGCTGGTGTCTCCAACACCATCTTTCATGTTTTTTTTCCTCCATAATGGCTTTCTTCTTGTCACTCTTCCATAAAGCCTGGTTTTAGGGTCTGTCTAGTCTGGCTTCTCCCATCTGATCTTATGGCTCTTCCAGATCCTTCAGCATGACCCTTGGCTTCTTGTTTAGATAGCTCCTTGGTTTTCATGATTCAGTTTGTTCTCCAACAAACTCTGACCCCTTTGAGGAATGGGTGCATTTAAATTGAGATAATTTCACACTTTCATTGAACAAAGATGGACTCCATTCAACAAATAATGGGATTATTAATTTATGGGTTTCATAGCAATGAGTGTGAATACTTCACAGTGTATTTTATTTGTAAAAAAAAAAAAAAAAAAACTTTCTAAACTATATCGATCCCCCTCACTTAAATAGTAAGAATTTGTGTAGATTCATGATATAGAATCCCAATTCTGGTATCTGAAACTATTTGAAAACAACAATTCTCTAGGATTGAAATGAGCATTACACGATGAATGGTAATGGGATATATATTATAGGGTTGGTTGCTCACAGCGAAGATTACCAATAATTGTATGAGATATTGAATAATGCATGTTGACTGTAGCAGTGACAGAATGACATAAATTATAATTCTTTTCCAAAATGCTCATGCAATAATGAGTACTACATAACATGACAAATTACATATTACATTGGAATACTCCAATCCACGTATAAAACTGTTCACAAGTGCAGCAATTTGGTTTAACAGCAACTGGCAAGAAACAAGGCCAATGCATTTGTAGGACATAAAGAGGATTGGGGTCAGTTAGTCAAACTACAATATTGCAAGAGAGTTGAGGTTGTTTCTGCATCTGTATTTTCAGACACTTGTGCTATAATCGAAAAAAAAAAAAGCACCATGTTATAGTTATCTTATATTTCTTGTGTAGTCAAACCAAATGTTCAGATGAAAGTAGAAGAAAGTCAGTGCTGTGAATCATACTGACAAGCACACATTTCCTGTTTCCATCCCATATTTGACAATGATAAAATGTGATTTGTGCTACATTCTCAACCAGAAAGAACACAGTGACCCGACATTAACAAGGCACCATCAGCGTCCATGGCTCGGACCAAACAAATTTGGCCTTGCTCTTTCTCTCTTTTTGCGTTAATTGTTTCATAAATTAGTACATTGATTCATACTTCATCATGGCTTACAGTTATAAACAGACAATGTGCATGATAGAGCAGCTGTTCCACAACTTTTGATCCATTTCATCTAGTTCAAATGGATTTTATGGATTATTCCTGCTGGGCACAGGATTAGTAGTCCAAGGATGCAATGATGACTTTGAATGCTTTATTTTACTCCTGTCTGGTTGCCAGACAGATGACAGCTACATGGAATTAGCTTGAAAGAAAGCTTATTTCAATTAGACGTTTGTTTCTTCAGCAATATTAGCTTTCAATACACTGCCTCACTGAATCAGATAGGTTTGGACATATATGCCGTTCCTGGCATAAACAAGTTTAGGGTGGCTGCTTGCCAGTGCTGGCAATGGCATATTATTTTCTGTATGGGTGTTTCTGACATTGTGTCTGTGTGCCTGTTTGTGCCAATAAAATGATACTGCTTATTGGTTATTTATTGGTTGATATTAGCAATTACCCAACCCCCTAATATGTTTAGATGTTTCTCTCTTGGTTCTTTCACTGTTACTCAGGACAAAAAAAATCCAATAATCAAGGAGAAATTCAGGACCAAGTCTTACACCTTTTATTATTTTTTAGTCAAAAATAAAATGTTTTATGTGTATGTTAAACACTGTACACCACACACAATGCCTCTACTTAATGTTTTTCTTCTATAAGCCCTATTCTCGTTCATGTATTATAAAGGAAAGCTAACCGAAACCAAATCACTGCCAAAAGTGGACACATTTGCAATCAGTTTCCAACTCTTTACACCCTGTGGTCCACATGACCAATCATTTTACATATCTAATTACAGTTGCAGCACAACGATCAGAGAAAATGTTCATTTAGTCAAGTCAAGTCAAGACAATAAATACACAGGACAAAACAATAAATACACAGGACAGTAAATACAAAGGACAATAGATACACAGAACATAGGCTGTAAACTGTAAGCTATTGTGTAATGTACCAGCACAAGTATAGCAGCAATACTGGCAGCAATAACGAGTCCCATTATTAAAGTGACTGATGCAGCTATGTAGAGTGCAGTGTGCAGTGGTACTGAGTCTTACTGGGTTAGTGCATGTGCAGCGGTATGAGTCTTCCCTGAGGCCATCAGATTACTCAACACCCTGCTGCCTCCCATCACTCACCTGGGCTAGTCAAACACCTAACCCAGTGAGAAGAATCTGTTGCGGAGTCTGCTGGTGGTCAGACTGAATAGGGAAGGAGCTCCTCACTTTGCTAATGTGGGTTGGAAACAATGAATTCTCCAGTGACATTACATTTATTAATTTGGCAAAAACTTTTATCCAGAGTACCTTACAACTGAGCTGAGCAGCAGAGGGTTAAGAGCCAGCTTAAGAGCCCAAAAGTGCAAATTGGTGGTGCTGGGATTTAACATAACCTTTTGAACAATAGGCCAAAGACTTAACTAATGAGCTACAACACCATAATTTCTACAATTTAACATTTATATTCCATGTTTCATTATTCTTGGTTTTATAATTTTCTACATGTACTGTATATTATTACATGTTGAAGTAGACACAGCCTTTGTTGTAGACACACATGTATCAGCATAAACTGTAAAGATCTATTTATGGTTTTATGTGTAAAGTAATATTTTAGCCACTAGTGGCATTCACATAATTTCCTTAAAATTATTTTCTTGTTTAGCCATACGTAGCAGAGCTTGGCATTCCTAAATGTTTTTGACTCATGCTCATTGACTCAACATGTCATGCCATCTTCATGTTGGCCCACGTCCATGAGTTTAACTTCTCGCTTACTGAGAGCAAGCGTTTTAAGTCTCAAAATGATGAACTTCCTCCACAAAAGGAAATCAGGGCAGATTCATTTCAATTAAAAATCCTAAGCAGTATAAAGTTCCTTGGCTTTTTGAATCTTCCTTTTTATAAATCACAGTTGTAAGTCAGACTGATAAAGTTGAAACTCTCTCTTTGAATTTTTTTTTTTCCCTTCCAGAATGTCCTGGTTGTGGTTTTGGGTGATTGATGTGTATTTTGGGATGTGTTTTAGAATGTTGTACCTTCTGTGATACATACAGGTATGTCTAAAAAAATTTGAATGTTGTGGAACATTCATATATTCTAGATTCATTGCACATAAAGTGAAATATTTCAAGCCTTTTTTTGTTTTAATCTTGATGATTAGAGCTTACAGCTCATGGAAATGAGATACTGGGAAAATCCAGTATCTCAAAAATATTAGAATAAAGAATTTATAATAGAGCAATGTGGACCTGAGAAGAGCTCTAATCAGCTAATTAAATCAAAATACCTTTTTACTCAAAACACCGTTGCTCAGCGGTCCAAAGTCCTCTTTTCAGATGAAAGTAAATTTTGCATTTCATTTGGAACTCTGTAGTCGGAGTCTGGAGTAAGAGTGGAGAGGCACAGAATCCAAGTTGCTTGAAGTCCAGTGTAAAGTTTCCACAGTCAGTGATGATTTGGGGTGCCATGTCATCTGCTGGTGTTGGTCCACTGTGTTTTCTCAAGTCGAGAGTCAAAGCAGCCATCTACCAGAGATTTTAGAGCACTTCATGCTTCCATCTGCTGACAAGCTTTATGGAGATGCTGATTTCCTTTTCCGGCAGGACGTAGCACCTGCCCACAGTGCCAAAACTACTAGTAACTGGTTTGCTGACCATGGTATTACTGTGCTTGATCAGCCAACCAACTCGCCTGACCTGAATTTTGTCAAGAGGAAGATGAAAGACACCAGACCCAACTATACAGATGAGCTGAAGGCCATTATCAAAGCAACCTGGACTTCCATAACACCTCAGCAGTGCCATAGGCTGATTGCCTCCATGCCACACCGCATTGGTGCAGTAATTCGTGCAAAAGGAGCCCCAACCAAGTATTGGTGCATAAATTAACATACTTTTCAGAAGGTCAACATTTCTGTATTATAAATATTCTAATATTTTGAGATAATGGATTTTTGATTTCCATGAGCTGTAAGCCATAATCATCAAAATCAAAACAAAAAAGGCTTGAAATATTTCACTTTATGTGTAATGAATCTAGAATATATGAAAGTTTCGCCTTTTCCATGATGCACCTGTAAAGGATTCTCTGCATTGCCACAGACATCTTTGTCAAATTGATCAGTATCTCATAGCCTAAAGCTCTAAATCATCTTCAAACACCTCCCTCCCAGTGCAGACCAATGCCAAACCACAGTCATCCATGGCCAGAAACAAGGGAACAAAATTGTCTATTCTGTCTTCCCTGTCAATCACGGTGACACTTGCCAATCATGGGTGCTTGTCTGTGCAAAAGAGGGCAGATAGCGCTTTCCTCTGAGTGTTACACTGCCTTGTTACACAGCCCTTGTTGGTAGCTGTTGTGTGATAGGGGAGAGGTGACTTTGGTAAATGACCAAATCCGGGGAGAAAATGAAGGGGGGGTGGGGGGAATTCACAGTGAATCATATTCACCCAAGTACTTTCAGTCATGCTAAATGTGAATGCTATCTGTGTGTAAGCTGGATTGAATTCTGTACTAACAGCATGACGACATTACAGATGTGAGAAGTAGCTGTGTGTCACTTGGCCAGCTATCTAGCTAATATTCTAGTAGTTAGTAAATTAGCTAATAAGCTAGTAGCTAGTAAGTTAAATGAATAATAACAGCTAAGTAAAATGAGGTAAATATTGATATAGTTTGACATTTTAAAAGAACATTTTTTTTAAAAATGGGACAGTTTGCTTCCACACTTTTTACACTCACAGAACCAAACAACAGGTTGCCAAATCCCAACTGATTTTCCAGCATGAATAATCAATTAGCAGTGCTACAAGGGCTACAGCAGAACCGCGTCCATCCGTCAATTAGTATTAAGCCATAATTGGAAATAATCCATCCATGAATGAATGATTTGAACTGTTAAATAGGATTCAGTGATACATTTGGTGCAATGAAATATATTATCAAGTTTTACAGAGCTGTTATAATCCAAACCAAACAGAATGAATTAATTTATTATTTGACATTAATTAATGAATCAATCTATTAATAGGCTTTTAAAATAGAGCCAGTAATGTAGCTTACTGTTCAGAACCATGTTCTAATGTTATTCTAAGTAAGAACCTCTACTAGGTATAATATCTACATAATTGTATACTGCTACTGAAGATCTGTGGTGAGCAGAGAAGCATCTTAGAAAAGCACAGCACAATCATTCTTGGGGCAGCTGTGGCTCAGGTGGTATAGCAGGTCGTCCACAAATTGCAGGGTTAGTGGTTTGATCCCCGGCCCCTCCATATGCTGACGTGTCCTTGGGTAAGACACTCGTGCCATTGGTGTGTGTGTGTGAGAGAGAATGGGTGAATGAGAAACAGTGCAAAGATTTGTACAATCGCTAAGGTTAAAAGGCACTATATAAGTGCAGACCATTTGCCATTATGGTATACCACACATGGATTGATGGACTACAACAGCAGAATGATCACACTGGGTTCCACTCCAATCTGAGGCTACTGTATAGTGAGCACAGGCTGGAACTTGACAGTTGAGGATTGGAAAAACATCTTTCTTTGCACATATTGGGCCCCCAAATAACAACCGTGAATCGGTTGTGAACACCACAGCCTATCTGAATATTGTTGCTGACCATGTGCATCCTTTGATTGCTGCAAATTACCCATCTTATAATGGCTACCTCCAGCATGATGATGCACCATGTCACAAAGCATAAGTCAAACTGGTTCCATTAACATGACACTGAGTTCAGTGTACTTCAGTGGCCTCTACAGTCACCAGATCTGAATCCAGTAGAGCATCTTACAGTAGAGGATGGGTAGAATTAAGTAATACAATCATGGAGCACAATGTCAAAGGAATGTTTCCAACACCTTGTTGAGTCCACAATTTAGGCTGTTCTGAGGGCAAAGAGGGTCCTACCCGGTATTGTTATGGTGTTTTTTTAAAAAATAAACCCTGATATTGGTTCACTAAGTCATGGACTAAGAATACCACCAGCTGAAAAACTCTGTTGGGGAGGTAAAATAGTACGAAAACATACAGACAACACGTTTTTTTAATTAAAGTGCTAATTTAAGTACTTCCAGAAGAGGTACGTAGATGTTGTTTAAATACTGCCAGTGACTCAGCTGGGACCAGTCGAGCAGTGCTAGAGGATCAGAGGGAGTGTTGTGCAGTGTGGGGAGTGATAAATGCTTTGAGGTAAGTGGGTGCTGGTCTGTTTTTAGCTTTGTAGGCAAGCTTCAGTGTTTTAAATCTGATAAGGGCAGCTACAGGAAGCCAGTGGAGGGAACGTAGCAATGGGGTGGTATGGGAGAAATTAGGAAGGTTGAAAACAAGTCATGTAACTGTATTCAGGATCAGTTGCAGAGGTCGAATGGTGCTCAGAGACAGATCTGCCAGGAGTGAGTTGCAGTAGTCCAGTCTCGAAATGGCAAGGGACTGAACAATCACCTGAGTGGCCTGTGTGGATAGAAATGGATGAATCCTTCTGATGTTGTAAAGGAGAAATGGACATGAGCGCGTCAGATGAGTGATGTCAAGTCAAGTGGCTTTTACTGTCATTTCAACCATATACAGCTGGTACATTACACAGTGAAACGAAACAATGTTCCTCCAGGACCATGGTGCTACATAAAACAACACACAAACTACATGAGACGACACAGAACTAAATAAGACCTACACATTCTACATAAAGTGCACGTGCAAACGTGTGTAAACAGCACAAGACAGTATAGTACTACTAAAACAGGACAATGGGCACAGTAAATGACCAGTACACAGTTCTAGTGTGAAAGTGTCAGATATAACAGGTAGTGCAAATAGAATAACAATATAATTTTAAAAATACTGTAAATGTAAACATAACATACTATGACATAGTATACAGCAGATTAGATTATACCATATATGGACATAGCAGTTATTGCGATAGCAGCCAGGTAAAGAGTATAATGACAATAAATTAAATGAGTAAAAGAGTATAGTGACAAGAGATTAAATATGATATTTTTATATAAGTTAGCAGCAAAAGTACAGGTAGTCAGTGCAGAAATGTGCAAAAATTGCAATTTATAAATTTTTTAAAATGTGTTTTTCTGGATTTTTTTTGTTGTTATTCTGTCTCTCACTGTTAAAATACACCTACCATTAAAATTATAGACTGATCATTTCTTTGTCAGTGGGCAAACGTACAAAATCAGCAGGGGATCAAATACTTTTTTCCCCCACTGTGGTAATTCTTACTATAGCCTAGGTGTAGTTTTGTGGGCCACTCCAAAGAAACACTGTGCATAAGGAACAGATGTTGGCTATACCAACATCTAATATGGCTCACTGATGTGAGCCAGTTGATGTACTGTAGTTGTGTTGCAGCATCTAGCAGTTCAGATGGGTCAGATTTGGGTCATCATTCATTCCCATATGTGGGTCAGAGGACAGCTGCTTATTTGTCCCACATCTAGGACATATCAAGGGATATTTGCTGACCCAGTAACATTCAAAGTATAACACATACTGTACACATGTAATCTGGATCACTTCACTAATGACAGGTGTATGATAATTACTTTTGAACATCAGTTTCAATGTGATTGGTGCGTAAGTGGGCACACGTTTTTGTTTTTTGTTTTTATAATGGAGCATGTGACTGTGCTCAGAATTAACCAAAGTTATTGGAAATTTTTGTTTTTTTTCCCTTTTCACCCCTAAATTTCCTTTTTGCTTATATTTTGTTGCTTTCTATATCACATTAAAGGTCAAAAAAGATCTGACATGATTTTTCTTGGTTTATTTCTTTTTTTTCTTCTATCACAAAAACCTTCAGTTTTAATAGGGGGTGTGTTTTTATATCCATTGTATATATATCCAAAATAGAGAAAACAAGTATTTAGTAAAGTTTTTTTCCTGAGTGAAATGAACCGTTTTGTTCATGCAAAGTAATTTGACTGGAGTGCACAGAAAAATAGATTTGTTCATAAACATTGTAATGGAAGTGATGTGCAGTCAGGTATATGTGTCTCTAATGTTTATACAGCAAACACAGTCTGTTTTGCATATTTTTGCATCTAATTTGGTCATTTAATGGAAATATGGTTTATGTGTCACAGTAATGTTATGCTATAACGTTATTTGGGTGCTTGATTTCAACCTGCATCTGTGGAACAGATCATTACTGTGACAGTCATATATATATATATTTTTATTATTATTGTTTTAACAAATTGGAATGTGTTCTGTTGGGGCAACTTTTATTTTCATTAGCGTTAGTCCATCATAGAACAGCAGGTTACACCCTGCTTTCAGTTCTATCTGACGTTGTTTAGAGAAGACACACAGCTGAATGAGAATGAGGAAAAAACACACACTGGAAGCCTGTTTATTTGCCCTGTGTGCTCTCTATACAGGCTTTGAAAATAAATGCCTGACTTTCAGTCAGTGTGATGGTAGGGTCACATCAGTTTTCTCTTTCTCATAGAAAGTTTTCTCAGTGGTGGGTGTAGGACCTTCTACTACTTTGCTCATTAACATTTTCATTATTTTTAGAAATGATGCAGTTACTCAGTGTATCAGATAGGGATCATCGATAAAAATGCAAATATGATGAGAATATAATCCAGATACAAGAAACAAAGTGGTGTAAACGAGTAAAGAGAGTTTCATGTGAAAAATATAGTCAATAAACCAGGCATTTTGATGACTTCTCTAACACAAAAAAATGTGGACTGGAGCATAAACTGAGACCACAGACATTTCAGCTGCCACTATATCTTTCATCCCTTTTCCCAGTGGGAGCACCACACACTCATTCCCTCCACCACATGCACCGTCATGCACTTTTGTCAAGTTACACTTTCACAGCGAATATAACTTTATAGACATTTTAAGTATTTTCCTTAATATACATTGGCTTGCATAAGTATTCACCCCCATTGAACTTTTCCATATTCTATAATATTACAACCCGGAACTGAAATAGACTTAATTGGGTTTATATGTCATTCAATCTACACAGAATAATCCATTATACTGAAGTTGGGGGAAAATCAATCTAATTTATTCATTCATAGTTTATCTTCAGTAACCACTTTTTTTTCCTGGTCAGGGTTGCAGCAAATCTGAAGCCTATCCTGGTCATACTGGGTGTGAGGTGTGAGAATTCACAACGGTGTCCTATACCTATTTCTATACAATTTTTTCTTATTTCATTGACGGATAATTTTGCTTCTTGCAAAAACTAGCAAAATTATCTGTCAACAGACCAAGACTATTTCAAGATGGAAATTAGTGAAGATGTCTAGAAATTGCCTTAATAATCATACAGTATATTTGGTTTATAGTAATGTTATAATAACAATTAATAGATCAATTTCAGTATATTCAAGACATGCTGCATGGTGTCCAAAAAAAAAAAAAAAAATCAGGAATCAATGGGAATACATTGAGCAAATATGTTGGTCCAAACATGTTATGTATACTGTATGTGGTTTTATTCTCATTGGTTCCTGACTTTTCGAACATCCTGTATTTGGCCAAAAGTATGTGGACACCTGGGTATTGAACATCCCTTTTCCAAAACCATGGGCATTAATATTGAGTTGTTCCCCCTTTGCTGCTATAATAATCTCCACTTTTCTGGGAAGGCTTTCCACTACATTTTTGGAACATGACCGTAAGGATTTGCTCATTCAGCCACAAGAGGACAAGAAGTCTGGCACAGATGTCCGACCAAAAGGCCTGGGGAGAAGTTGGTGTTTCAATTAATCACAAAGGTGTTCAGTGGGGTTGAGGTCAGGGCTCTGTGCAGGCCACTCGAGTTCTTTCACTCCAACCTTATTAAATCATATCCTTACAGACTTCACTTGTGCGCAGGGGCATTGTAATGCTGGAACAAGTTTGGGCTAGGCCCCTTAGTTCCAATGAAGGAAAATTGTAATGCTACAGCATACAAAGACATCCTATACAATTGTGTGCTTCAACCTTTGTGGCAACAGTTTGAGGAAGAACCACATATGGGTGTAATGGTCAGGTGTCCACAAACTTTTGGCCTAGTGTATTTTTACTTGGTAAGATGATTTTTGTTGCAGTGGAAATATAGACTCTCCTTTGCAGTTTTGCTAAATTTTTTATTTAAAAAATGAGATTATATAAAATGAGATTATCAAACCCCCAACCCTGGAGGTGCGAGGCAGACATGCTAACCACTAAGCCACCATGCCCTAAATAAACTATATAAATATTACAATGTACACCTGGACTACATACATTTGTTGTGGTCCCTTCTTAAATGTTCTTGCACTTGTTTCTAGCTTGCTGGTGTAAACTTGCAGCAATTGGCAGCAATTGTATCACTGTCAGCTCTTTTAAAGCTGTGTACCTGGACTGGATTTTACCTCACCTGTAAGTCTTTTTTGGACAAATACTCATGCCAAATAAATAAATGTACACTCAACTCCTGAATAATTGGTCCACTCCAATATAATGAGTGTATAGAATACAGTTGTTTATAAACATAATACAAAACCATTCATTTTTCATTTCATTCACTCTATTTTACTACGGAACTGAAGAATGCATTTACTTTTCCTCAGACAATAAGCTATTATCATGAGAATTATTATTAAATATCTGTATTTCCTCTCAAAATGATTGACAGCTCTAAAGAATTTTAAGAGTGCAAACATGTGCAAATTGTCATTCTTGAACAATTTTTCAAGCATAGTTGCTCCCAGTATGTAGAACTGCTATTGCTGTGTTTGACTAAATATGTGGTTGCATACTTGTCAACTCACTTGTCATCAATAAGCATGAGGAGGTTTCAAGAGAGCACAAAAGAGCATATCAGTGTTGAACTTTCAACACGTTATTGACTCCAAACTTACATCCAAATCACAGCCGTTTGCAGGAACACAAAATCAGTGTTTTGTACTGATCATTTCAGTCTTTGGATTTGAACTATGTGTTGAACAAGAACAACCTACTCATGCTAAGTTAAGAGTATAAATGAGCATAAAATATTTTGACTGAAGAAGTGGCCCAAGGACTTCTACAAGTGTTTCCTATGGTGTTAATCATTACAGGCCCTGTGCTGTTATTCTCTCTGGGGGAGGTTTCACCAGATAATAACTGTGGCTTTCAGGAAAAAATGGACTACTTATCATGTTTAAGATTGGAAAAAAACAACAGTGTTAAAATAAAGCTATACAAAATCCCCAGATGTATAAGCCTTATGTTCAATTTATATTCATTTTATGCTGATTTTTGAAAAGGGGAAAAAAAGGTGCCAATTTTTATGGACGGGACTGTATATGTAAATATAAAACCAGAAAAATGTGTATGTATAACTTTGAACAGTGTTGACATTCTTGGAGTCAAACAGGAATATGATAATATTGCAGTGGTTGGTGCAATATATTACAATGACTCTGGTTATACACAAACATAGTGTTAGAGTTTACATTCATGTAAATCAATTTTAGAAGTGCTTAAGCTCAACTTCATGAAGGATTTAATTCATAAACACTCAGACAGCCCAAGTTGGTTCAGCACACACACCCTAGTTTCATGCGCTTGGTTAAGTCTGACTGGTGCCATGACTTTTGCACTGTTCTTCCAAACACGGTGCATACACAGTTTGTACTGGAACACTGTTCCAGTTTATGCAAAGCCTGTCTAATTTTATCATAGTGATGGCTTTGTTTATTGCATTTTAACTTCTTGTTACCAGACAACTGGTATTCTGTCTTATTTTAGAGTACAACATGTTGTCTGAAACGTCTGCATTTGAGAATAAATGTCTAAACGCAAGTCACTCACTCAGCAGACGGTTCATTTATACATTTGCTTTAGAACAATGAAATATCTCCATCTTGATAAACATGCAGCAGTTCAAAAAGATTCATAGAAATGATCAGGAATCCAGCAATTCAGTCATACACATAACTGAGCAATGTTGCTACTTCTCCAATAACTATACGCAGGATTTCTGCAGGAGCATGTTATACATTTGTTTGGCAGTCGCTTTTATCTAAAGAGACAGGATTACAGTCCATGTATACAGCTGAGCAGCAGAAGATTAAGGGTATTGATCAATGGTCTAGCAGTGTTTCTCTGGCAACCCTGGGATTTGAACTCAAATCGTCTGATCACTTACATAGCGCCTCAGCCACTGAGCTACCACCAAATAAGGCACATCCAGATCAGTATGCGCAACAAGCCCTTGGCTGTCTGATGCTCTACACGGACTGTGGATCAAGCTTGGGACTGCTGAGAGAAAATGGTCAAAGATGAAAATAACCCACTGCTCTGAACAAGTACTAGCAGAAAGTTCTTATCATACACAATAGGGGTGTAACACAATGCCACTGTCTGAATCTGTAGTTGTTTGGTGCTCCAAATATTCATTTCTGTATCTGGATTTACATCCAACATGGGTGTGGCCTAAAACGGAACCCTACCACTAAAAACTGGAAAAACAAAAAATAAAACAGAGGTAGAAATGCCAGCACTGGAAGCATTGGGTGTGTAAATTCTGTCTTTGATGGTTCCTCAACCTCAGCTGCATCACTCAAGTTCTTAATTACTCTTAATGCATAGATATGATATAGAAATTATTGTAGGCAGGTACAAATAAAAATAATAACTGCACAAGCAGGATAAAAAAAAAAAAACACCCATGTTGATCTCTAACAAATTTAGTTGGTTCTATTTCCCAAAATATAAACAAACTAGTAGCCTAAATTAATCCACCACATCCCTGGCCAGGCAGTTACTAAGGACTGCAGCATGTTCTTTATTTAAGCTTCATAATTCACTCACACCTGTAAGAAAGTAAATACTTCCAACTTGCACAACTTTTTTTTTTTTTTTTTTTTGCATCCTGACACACACCTCTACTCTCAACCAGATGTGACCATGTCTGGCAAGCTTTCTACAGCAAATTTGCATTTGTATCTGCATTTGAAAACATTATCTGTTCAATCTGAATAATGTATTCATAATTGGCTACATCCCCGATATGCACATAACCAGCAAAAACCCAAGCCCTATCTCCATTCTAATCTTGTTAATGTCTCAAAGCCACCCTATCACTTGGCAACTGGACCACATCGCTTCAGATCTCCAGGGGGCCATCATTACAAGAAAATTCCAATTACATTCAAGGAAGCTCAATTATGTCCATTGATCAAGAAGCTAACTTAGCAACCAGAGAACTATAGTCTGTTCTCCCTTTATCCATTTCTATTAAATAAATAAATAAATAAATAAATAAACAAATAAACAAATACAAAAAAAAAAAAAACATTTGAAACAAGTTAGTTTCTTCTTTTATCAGAGGGTGGTCTGCTGAATCACAATTAGTCCAATTTCAAGCAGCCACTCCATAGAGACTGCCCTGTTTCTCCTTGTCACTCTCTACCATTGGCATTAGAAGAACTGCACTCAAATAAATTTGGAGTTTCATTTATCAAAGTGAGCATAGAACAAATTCTAATTATGTGTGAAAGAACCAGCAGTAAGCACCAGAATATTGGCAATTATCACACGTTTGTATGCACAGCTGTATGCAATAGATGTATGGAAATCCCATTACCACATTTACATAAAGAAATGCCACCAAATCGCCGTATATAGTAAACCTCTTCCCCATAAAAGGGTGATTTTATGTATGTGTGCAATCCCCAAATTACATTTGTAGAACCTGTGATGCAAAGCTGCATATGCACAGGTTATATCAGGTAATGGCTGCTTTACCTCAAGGATCTGTTCTGAACTACTCTACTAGACATTGCAACCAAACAAGAATACATTATTTTGAATGAACAGATAATGTGATAACAGATGCGAAATTGGAGCTGCATGTCTGTGTGTGTGTGTATATATACAGTATCTCACAAAAGTGAGTACACATTTTTGTAAATATTTTATTATATCTTTTCATGGGACAACACTGAAGAAATGACACTTTGCTACAATGTAAAGTAATGAGTGTACAGCTTGTATAACAGTGTAAATTTGCTGTCCCCTCAAAATAACTCAACATACAGCCATTAATGTCTAAACCGCTGGCAACAAAAGTGAGTACACCCCTAAGTGAAAATGTCCAAATTGGGCCCAAAGTGTCAATATTCTGTATGGCCACCATTATTTTCCAGCACTGCCTTAACCCTGTTGGGCATGGAGTTCACCAGAGCTTCACAGGTTGCCACTGGAGTCCTCTTCCACTCCTCCATGACGACATCACAGAGCTGGTGGATGTTAGAGACCTTGCGCTCCTCCACCTTCCATTTGAGGATGCCCCACAGATGCTCAATAGGGTTTAGGTCTGGAGACATGCTTGGCCAGTCCATCACCTTTACACTCATATTCTTTAGCAAGGCAGTGGTCGTCTTAGAGGTGTATTTGGGGTCGTTATCATGTTGGAATACTGCCCTGCGGCCCAGTTTCCGAAGGGAGGGGATCATATTCTGCTTCAGTATGTCACAGTACATGTTGGCATTCATGGTTCCCTCAATGAACTGTAGCTCCCCAGTGCCGGCAGCACTCATGCAGCCCCAGACCATGACACTCCCACCACCATGCTTGACTGTAGGCAAGACACACTTGTCTTTGTACTCCTCACTTGGTTGCCGCCACACACGCTTGACACCATCTGAACCAAATAAGTTTATCTTGGTCTCATCAGACCACAGGACATGGTTCCAGTAATCCATGTCCTTAGTCTGCTTGTCTTCAGCAAACTGTTTGTGGGCTTCCTTGTGCATCATCTTTAGAAGAGGCTTCCTTCTGGGACGACAGCCATGCAGACCAATTTGATGCAGGGTGCGGCGTATGGTCTGAGCACTGACAGGCTGACCCCCCACCCCTTCAACCTCTGCAGCAATGCTGGCAGCACTCATATGTCTATTCTGCAAAGCCAACCTCTGGATATGATGCTGAGCACGTGCACTCAACTTCTTTGGTCAACCATGGCGAGGCCTGTTCTGAGTGGAACCTGTCCTGTTAAACCGCTGTATGGTCTTGGCCACTGTGCTGCAGCTCAGTTTCAGGGTGTTGGCAATCTTCTTATAGCCTAGGCCATCTTTATGTAGACCAACAATTCTTTTTTTCAGATCCTCAGAGAGTTCTTTGCCGTGAGGTGCCATGTTGAACTTCCAGTGACCAGTATGAGAGAGTGTGATAGCGATAACACCAAACTTAACACACCTGCTCCCCATTCACACCTGAGACCTTGTAACACTAACAAGTCACATGACTCGTGAGGTGAGGGTGTACTCACTTTTGTGAGATACTCTATGTATGTATATATATATATATATATATATAGATATAGATAGATAGATAGATAGATAGATAGATAGATAGATAGATAGATAGATAGATAGTTGCAGATAGATAGATAGATAGATAGATAGTAGATCAAAATTATTCAACCCCCATTGCAAATCAGGTTTATTGTGAACATTTACAGACTTTCAGCTGTTTGCAATCAAACAAAAGCAATTGAAATAGTTCAACACAACGAATGCTTCAAGTGGTTTCCCCAAATTCAACTGAAAATGCAACTTATGATGACTTCTCCAGTCTCAAAATTATTCAACCCCCTGAATAGAATCCCTCACAACAGCAAGGGCTGTTGTGGCTTATATACAGGTGCATCTCAATAAATTAGAATGTCGTGGAAAAGTTCGTTTATTTCAGTAATTCAAATCAAATTGTGAAACTCGTGAAACTTTGGTTCATTTAATTGTGATGATTTTGGCTCACATTTAACAAAAACCCACCAATTCACTATCTCAACAAATTAGAATATGGTGACATGCCAATCAGCTAATCAACTCAAAACACTTGCAAAGGTTTCCTGAGCCTTCAAAATGGTCTCTCAGTTTGGTTCACTAGGTAAGCCACAAACAGTCATTGCCAAAGAAGCTGGCTGTTCACAGAGTGCTGTATCCAAGCATGTTAACAGAAAGTTGAGTGGAAGGAAAAATTGTGGAAGAAAAGATGCACAACCAACCGAGAGAACCGCAGCCTTATGAGGATTGTCAAGCAAAATCGATTCAAGAATTTGAGTGAACTTCACAAGGAATGGACTGAGGCTGGGGTCAAGGCATCAAGAGCCACCACACATAGACGTGCCAAGGAATTTGGCTACAGTTGTCGTATTCCTCTTGTTAAGCCACTCCTGAACCACAGACAACGTCAGAGGCGTCTTACCTGGGCTAACGAGAAGAAGAACTGGACTGTTGACCAGTGGTCCAATATCCTCTTTTCAGATGGGAGCAAGTTTTGTATTTCATTTGGAAACCAAGGTCCTAGAGTCTGGAGGACTGCTAATTTGAAGCTCATAGCCCAAGTTGCTTGAAGTCCAGTGTTCAGTTTCCACAGTCTGTGATGATTTGGGGTGCAATGTCATCTGCTGGTGTTGGTCCATTGTGTTTTTTGAAAACCAAAGTCACTGCACCCGTTTACCAAGAAATTTTGGAGCACTTCATGCTTCCTTCAGCTGACCAGCTTTTTGAAGATGCTGATTTCATTTTCCAGCAGGATTTGGCACCTGCCCACACTGCCAAAAGCACCAAAAGTTGGTTAAATGACCATGGTGTTGGTGTGCTTGACTGGCCAGCAAATTCACCAGACCTGAACCCCATAGAGAATCTATGGGGTATTGTCAAGAGGAAAATGACAAACAAGAAACCAAAAAATGCAGATGAGCTGAAGGCCACTGTCAAAGAAACCTGGGCTTCCATACCACCTCAGCAGTGCCACAAACTGATCACCTCCATGCCACGCCAAATTGAGGCAGCAATTAAAGCAAAAGGAGCCCCTACCAAGTATTGAGTACATGTACAGTAAATGAACATACTTTCCAGAAGGCCAACAATTCACTAAAAATGTTTTTCTTATTGGTCTTATGAAGTATTCTAATTTGTTGAGATAGTGAATTGGTGGGTTTTTGTTAAACGTGAGCCAAAATCATCACAATTAAAAGAACCAAAGACTTAAACTACTTCAGTCTGTGTGCACTGAATTTATTTTATACACGAGTTTCACAATTTGAGTTGAATTACTGAAATAAATGAACTTTTCCACGACATTCTAATTTATTGAGATGCACCTGTATATGATTTTGAGCCGACTTTCCTTGTGTCTTTGGGTCAGTAGTGGTGTATGTCTTGGAGTTCTGGCATGGAAACCTTCTGCATTTAGCATGCGTCATACTGTGCTCACTGAAACCTCAGTGTCTGTTGCCACCAAGTCTTGCTGCAGGTTTTTTGCAGTCACTTGAGGGTTTTATACAACCTGCCTTCTCAGAAATCTGGTTGCAGCAATTGATAATTTCCTTTTTCTGCCCCTACCTGTTTGAATATTTGTGCTGTTATGAGGGATTGTATTCAAGGGGTTGAATAATTTTGAGACTGGAGAAGTCATTATAAGTAGCATTATAAGTTGCATTTTCAGTTGAATTTGGGGAAACCACTTGAAGCATTCATTGTGTTGAACTATTTCAATTGCTTTTGTTTGATTTGTTCATTGCAAACAGCAGAAAGTCTGTAAATTTTGACAATAAACCTGATTTGCAATGGGGGTTGAATAATTTTGATTGCAAATGTATCTCGCAGGATGCAACAAAAAAGTTTTTTGCTTTCATGCCAGCATGAGCCATTTTTGGAAACAGAACCTAAATAGATAATACCACAGGCAGGTACAAACAAAAATACTACCTGCACATACAGGTTAAAAAAAAATAATAAAAATTCTCACGCACATTTCTAGTTCAGACCAATTATGAACTCCTAGTATGCTATTTTAATGATCTTCAGTGGAACTGTCATGAAGACATTTTATTTCCTTCGCCTATTAAAGTTATTAGTAAGCCAAGCTGACGGTAGAGTTCATAGAACACTAGACTTCTGAACACTACCACCACTTCAGTTACTGCCATGCACAAGTGTGTCACCTTTATCAATTTAATTATATAGATTACACTATTTGTATTTGTAGGTTAACTGACTACTTAAATGAGGACTGCTACAAGTACTAAATCACTGTCACTGGTGAGATATGTACGCGGATATGTGCACAAATTTGAAAAACATTTGAATGTAATGAGTGGGATTTATTAAACTGAATTGTCCATGGAATCCATTGCTCATTTTAAATTAAATGTATTTATTGTTAAATACAAACACATTTGTAATTACGCGCAAATGAACACAGTCGACATGTTAAAGTATGAGACTTATCTTGCTTTGTTGGATGATGTAGTGCATCTTGCCATTTAGAAAGGGGACCTGACCAATTTCTTAGCTGTAAACTTTGAGTGGACTATCAGAATGAATCCAGGACAAACTTACTTTTGCCACTACTGTGATCTAAGTTGGAGAACAAAACAAGGCCACACAAATGCAAGATTGTGCAAGGACTTTCAAAGTCATGCATTTGGCTACAGGCACCTTTTAGATTTAGTATTTAGTATTTCTCAACCATCTCACCAAGTATAATTCTACATGCGGTGTTGGATGTCATAATTTCTCTTGGCACAAATCTATATTATTTCTGTTTACCCATGTACAACAGACCTGTGAAACAGGTCTTCCGTGCAATCTGTAATTTTCCATCAATAGCCTATCTGTATTTTTATGGCAGGTTCAGATCAACGATCAAGTATAATTCCGCCCGCAGTGTTGGATGTAGTAATTTCTCTTGGTACAATCTTTCCTATTCCCGTATACCTGTGAACAACAGAGACCTGCGAAACAGAGCTTCCATGGAACCTGTGGTTTTCCCATCAATAGCTTGACTGCATTATTATTGCAAATAAAAAAACAATCTAATCAAAATCACAGGGATTCCTGAGTGGCACAACAAAAAAATATTCAATGTATCATTGGAAGAGCATGAGAATCCCAACAATGAAAAGGAGGGGGTGGGGGGGGGATCTCTGCTTCAGAAAATGTTGTACTGTTTGCATGTTTTACTGGTGGCACTAACATTAGGTTAGTCACAGCTTTCATATGTAAGCAGTAGGTAATGATATTCATCTGTCAGAAAGATTCCAATACATTCCTTTCTGTTAAAAAGTCTTGTTCCATACATGTGCAACTTTTCTTGTAATAAATCATTTATAATCCAAACTCCTCACCTGCTCAAAGCCCTAAGCTTATACAGCATGGTGCCATGAGGGAATGAGGGTGTGGTCACAGAGGCTGGTTGCTCTTGGCACCTAAGTATTGAGGCACATTGCATTATGTAAATCAGTCAAGCAGAGTCAAATCATAATTCTAGTAGTTTAGACAGATATATAGGAGACTGCCATGAATTATACTTACAAATCAAATGAATTTCAGCTTTAAACAAAATAAATAAATAAAATAAAAGTTTTTGGGTGTAGTTACATGTAGTACATTTGTACGCATGACCTGCACACATACATATGATTAAGCTTAGTTTTATTGTGCATACAAGACTGTTATGCATATGAAACAATTTAGCATTTTTTATAAATAAATGTTAAATGTTTTATTGATAATATTGATAAATGGAGCTCCTGAACACGAGCATACACTCAAAAATTTATATTTAGTTGTGGCTTCCTTTGTTCTTCATATCCATCTTGCACTCGTTTCTGGTCAGTTGTTGACAATTTTTTGATAATTTTTTTGCCAAAGGAATAATTAAAGGTAAATATTATTCCTAATCATAAATATAGAAATTGCAATGACCACCCCCCCCCCTTTTTGTTCCACCACAAAGCCAATAACCTTAAAGCACAGATTTGTTTTTGTCTAACCATTCTCTTATTTTCCTCATTCTGGCATGTAGGTTTAGAACAGGACTTTGGCTCAAGGCCTGGAAGCAGTCATGGCACATAGCCAACCTTCTACTGTCCCTATGACCCTCACCTGAACCAGTAACTAATCAACAGGCCACTCCAGGTGGTTTGGCCAGGAGTGATTAATGCTGAAGTGTGCTTGGTGGAACAACACCCTTCACTAAATAAGAGGAAGAGAGGAAGTGTAGATATGGTGTTAAAAAGTGAAAGGCACTGTGCAGATGACATAAATGACTCACATTAACAAGCACTTTCTGCCCCTTGTGGCTTGATTTTGGCCACCAGCTTGAGCTACCAGATAAATACTGCCTTTGTCTCTGCCAACATTATGTAAAAACATCATGTTCAGACAAAAGCTACGGGAAAATGGAGCTTCAAGGTCACTGATTTTTGAAATGATCATTCTTTGCTTTTGTGTAAAGAGATAGAAAAAAAAAAACTACAAAGTGACCTTGAGTGTGTGAAAAGCACTATATTATAAATAAGAATTATTATTTATAACCTAACTTCTGCCTTGAGCTCAACTCTGCCAATAAAGAATCCGAAACACGTCTGATTTAATAATAAAAAAATAAAAATAAAAACAAAAAAGAAAGAAAAAAAATGTCTTAAAGGCATTATATTTTCTGAGAATAAAGTATCCCAACTTACATTTAACCCCACTGCATCCAAAGGAGTTTTTACATGAGATAATCCAAAGCAAATAGTGGAAATACAGTCAGGGTCATAAACACTCAGTTATGGTTATTTTATTTGTCTATCACA
>CM042567.1:10847500-10850000 GCA_023630585.1 Cranoglanis bouderius | reverse complement strand
CTGCAGTGTTCTTTCAAGAGGTAGCCAGCTCAAAGGAGATGAACTGCTTGAGTCTCTCCAGGTACTGGGCGTACAGCTCAATGTCGTTGTGCCCGGCGCCCTCCACCCACAGCGGTTCCACGGCACGCGGACATCGCTCGTAGATGGCCAGGCCATGCGAGAAATCGATCACCTCGTCCTCCGTGCCGTGAATCACGAGGACTGGAGAGGCCACCTTTGACACCTTATCGATGCTGAAGAAAAAGGAGAAAAACAGAAACCAAGTTAGGCCAAGTAACCTCTACATAATTAACACACAGGGCTTTTAAGACTAAATTACCTGGAGATATTCAAAATTAGTCCAATTAGCCCCTATAGATACAATTCCTCAACATGGAAACCATTTTGGACCGATTAAGATATGGGTAATCAACATGGAGGCAACTAGACCAATAAACCATCAGAGATCCAACATGGAGGCCCATATTAGACCTCTGTTGATTAGTAATCCAAGTCAGAAAATTGTTGCTCTGAATAAAGCATATGTAAATTTAGGAAATACAATATGATACTATAAACCGAATAAAAAGGGGGTAGGGGGTGGGGGGTCATTCCTAAGAGGAGCATAGGGTGAATCTTCACGTATAAACATTTTTTACCCCACATATTTTATTGGAGTCAAACATTAGCTTTACTTAACTTTGTGATCATGTCTAACTGGATGGGCCCACATACTGGAGTGTTCACTGGAGTGTCCAGTGGGCTAGTTAACAAATTTGAACATGGATGCTATTTTAATTACCAACTCCTTGGATCAGCATGGTAGCAACATATTTAAAAGAAACCACCACAACTGCAAAGAGTAATAGATTTTTACAAAAAATAATGAACAGATTATGCTCCAGTCTCCATGCCTGTGTGGCATTAATCACAAAAATCATTTTAAAAAAAACTTTAGCATTGAAGAAATGATCTGTTTTCTATATGAGCCATCTGTTCATGCCTAGAGACTTTTAAGACTGAAGGCATAAAACTTTTACGCTGCTGCATATCCATTTGGCATATTAATTCAGCGCTCCAAAAGGCTAATTAGTGCTTACCATTTATAAAGCACATGCATCCTGAACATCCTTAAAGAAAGATTAATGCATGGAAAAGTCTAATGGAACAATTACACCACAGGCCAAATGAGCACGTGGACAATAAGATTCAGTGCGGACTCCTCTGGTTGATTAAAAACTTGTAAACAGTATGATTATAGAGCGGTTTTGTGCAACACGGTTTTATATGTTTAAAAAATGCATGTGGTACAAATGTGATACATCAGCTATACATCACAAAAAGGTTGTTTCAAAATGGGTTGTAACAAAGAGAGTGGACATATTTGGATTAAACAATGAGTCCCCCAGCCTTTCTGTATCTCTGGAATGGACTCATGTCGTTTTAACATCCTGTTCAAGAATATTCACATAAATTGACAGGAATGCCACAATTTTCTGCTGGTCCCTCTTTTCAAAGAATACCAATATTATGAGATCATTCAGGAGACACCCTGTAATCTGGACAGCTTTTAGTCCAAAACTATGTGGTGAATCATTCGTTCCTAGTCTTTACTCCTTGACTCCAAAGGCAGAACATGCTCTAAAGCCATTTTCCATCTAGCATCCACACAAGGAAAAGACTCTCAGGCTGGAAGGTCTCAGTTATATCCAGATATCTTTCACGACCACACAAGCCCTCACTTCCATTATTTTTTCACTGGCCCGCTGTTTCTGGACGCAGTTTTAATATTCCAATCCATGCCATGCTGCAGCCCGAAAAAAAAAAAAAAAAAAAAATCCACAGAGAGAGTCGCGTCATTAAACTTTCATACATCCATTCAGAGTTTTCCTCCTGCCACACACAGCTGTGAATCTCAAATTTGGCAAACTGAGATTCAGTGTCTGGAACGGAGAGCCATGGCCAGCTGGCTGGAGCTCCGCAGGGAGGGGAGTGGTGCGTCAACTCATCTATCCAAAGGGATGTGTGCATGTGATCTTAAATCTGGAAATGGGTTAAGGTGATTGGAAACACTGATGTGATGGAACTGCAGGATTTGTAGTAGATTCATCGTTGGAGGTGGCAGCTCTTCAAGAGCTACAAAGGCGATCTGAAGTATACGCTAAACACAAAGACAGAATATGAGGGAATTCTCCGAAAACATCAGTCAGAGTTCATCAGTGAGAGAGCCATTATAAAACACGCTATAACTCATCTAGTAGTAGCAAGTCAAATTAACTGGAAAAAACATCAAGCCAGCAACACGAATCCACTCCAAGACCATCAACAAATCCAGATGACATGATACACTACTAGACTAGGCATGTGCCAAGAAAAAGAAAAATCAATATTACAGTTTATTTTTTTTGCTCTAATCAACACACACAATATTATTATGGACACTTCAATCTTACACTGATAGCATTATGTTCCATATGGGAAGTGGCGTCTAGATAGACAAGAGTGAACAAGTCATAAATCC